>JAEANM010001976.1:7836-25857 GCA_017656035.1 Myanophis thanlyinensis
ACACACACACACACACAGCAGAGAGAACCTAAGAACTGACTGCTTGTATGTATTGCAAACTGGGCTCCAGATGGTCTCTCCCCGGCTTGGGGGAGGCTCAGTCTACTATCACATTTAAAACACACAAGCAGTTGTATACACACCTACACATAATGTATTTGTGCACCCTTATTCCACCTTTTGAATGTCACTGTTGCCAAATTACAGCGTGGCTGCTGCTACTTTCTTCTGATCCTCCCCTGACATCATCTAAGGAAAAAGAAATAATCTTGCCTAAGCTTTAGGAGAAAGGAATGGAAGAGAGGCAAAGAAGCTGATGGAATTAAATTGTGGAAGGAGACATACTTGTATCAGGTTCAGAACTATTAAGAAACTTATATGTGACCTGGTTCTATTCTGTGGTCCTTGCATCAATCAGATTTTCAAAGAGAGTTGGACATTTTGAAAAAGCTGAATTTGGATAGATTTGTTTGCAGTTGCTGTTGGAGAAAGGATTTGGATCCAATCCATATTCTCTCTTCCCGGTCAAATTGAGAGACTAGAATCCTTCACTTTAGTTTTATGCATTTAATTCTGATTGTTTAAAACACACCTCCATCTCCAACTTAAATCTGTTTACACAAGGGTAAGTACCAATTATTTAAATTCCAAGCAATTGTACTTGGAACTGGAAAGTCCACTGAGGACTTGGGTTAATGTCAGATAATTTTTCTATTGAAAAAAAGTTGTGGATTTTTTTTTTTTGAAGGCTAACATTTTCCTCCATGAAAATGTACTTCATGCAATGTCCCTTGATGCCTTCTTGGTTGCCAAGGAAACTGGAAGCTTGACATGGAAGAAGAAACAGGCTTGCAACTGAAACTGATAATCTTCTGCTTATTTCCATTCTTCTAGTTTGCTTTTCATGGAAACTAAATTATTATTTCAGGGAAGAAAACCAGAAGACTTGGAAACTATTGCCTACTGTTTTCTAGCTGTTTCCGTTTCTGAAGGAAATCTGAAAATGCTTTCTTGTTTAAAAAAAAATGATTTCAGTGTCTGGCAGGAAAAAGAAAAATTTGAAGTGATATAGTTACTCTGAGAACATACTATCCATTCAAGTATCAAAAAGCTGACATCTACCTAGTGGTTTTTATAAATTATGGGGGAGTCCTTTTTTAAATACATCTTTAGAAGATTCTAGTTTAAATGTTTTTAAAAGTTGTAGAAGTTATATCACGGCACATTAGTTTAACTAAGAGTCACAGGATAATATTTTCCTCAACAATTGGTCTGTGAATAGGCAATCATTCTGCATTTCATTAGATTATTAAATAACTGATCAAGCCTACAGTTGTCTATTTTTGTCTGGGTCATTTGACAGAATTATTTTGGTGGAGATATAGGAAATAAACCTAGCATTTTCTAAAGCAAAGCGGTTATTTCACTGCCTTCCGTTTCCTCACTGTGCTACCATTTCATTAGTTCTCCAACCAGGATGAAACACCTAAAATAATTTCTGCAGATCATCTGAAGTTTTTCTCTAAGGGAGAGGAGAGAATGTATAGTTATGTATAACAAGTGAAAAATAAAAATTAGCATTCTTGCCACTGCGGTCTGAGAATATGTTTTGTTGCATGGGTAGGCTAATCAGCCCTGTCATTGGAAAATCAGCCCTTGATGGTTTTAGTTAAAAATGATAGAATCCAAGTCCAGCAATAAACGTTTTTATCCTCTCAGTTTACCATGTGAGTACTTGAGCAACCTATTACGTACAACATCAGTACAAGAAGCCAATACTGCCTGGGTACTGCTTATCTATTTGTTTATTTAACAGGATTTCTAGACTGCCCAAAGCACAAGCTTCTAGATGGCATATATCAGTAAAGCAAAAAGTGTACTTCCCAACCTAGCACCAATAAACACATTGACATGATAAATACAGAAAGATTGCACCATAGCACTTGGGTTACATCAGCATCCCACTAGCTGTTAGTGATCAGTTTCACATCATGAAACTTGTCTTCTTTTGGCTCTGAATATTTCAGCGCCACTTCAGTTTTCCAGAGCAGCCTTCTTGAAATTGTTTCCATTTGTGCTTTACATTTGTATGCATTTGTGTAAGAGTGCATGTGCAGTTGCTCAATAGATTGCTAAGTTACTTGAGTTTATTTATTTAAATGGATGCCCATTTGGATGCCCATATTTACATAGGGATGTCCATCTCATAGCAATGACTATGAAAGCAACAATCCCATGATTCAAACCACAAAGTCTGAGATTAAAACAATATAATTTATAGAAATAACTTTAACCAAGAGAATCATCAAATCTTTTAACGTCTTGAAAAATGTCTGAGGGAACAGCCAGATTTTCAATGCCTTATAAAAAATTAACAAAGTCAAGGAAATCTGAATTTCCAGAGGCATGCTGTTCATAGGCAGGAACTGTCACAGAGAAAACACTATTCTTGGGTCCAATAAAATGACATTGTTTGATGGAAAAGGCCTGGAGCATGTGTCTCTGTTAGATCTAGTATGGTAGTAAGTAACAGTGGGAGCTGGGCTCTCTTGCAAAAACATATACCCTGCCTGCTGTATCTTTTGACTCGAGAGCACTGACAGCAGCTTGTACAAATGTTGTCGCGGTGGCTCATAATCTATACATAGATGTATATTTTTTCCCAACCAACCATGTCATACAGCCAGCTAGTTCTTTTTATTAACTGAGTCGCTATCTATTAAAGGCATTTTGAAGAACCAAATGATATGGATGGTGACCTGAGCTCAAATCCTGGTATGTTGGTGATGGTATCCAAGAAAATCAACCCAAGATATAAGCGGGGATATTCCTTTGCCCAAACTGGACAGAATTTTTTGTGGGGCTTGGAAAGGGATGTTCCTCAGGAAACAAATAGGTAGCAAGCAAGTTTTCCATTTCTGAGAGAGTTCCATGTTCTACAGAGTGTATGAGAGCAACTCTAACCACTACCCACACATGGCAAGCAGGATTCTGTGCGTTTCAAAAATGGGTGGCCTTTGCTGATGGATCATTGAGTGCTTCCTTGAGCTGTTCTAAACATTTTATTTGCCTGTATAGGGATTAGTTACTTGTGTGAATTTGTGTTTGGAGCTTTTACCCTGTTTTAGAATTCGTAGTAAAAAGCAATGCCTTTGTGTGGCTGGCTTCCATATTTGCAGCCTACCTTGTTTATGTTTGTTTCTGGTTTTCAGAAAATTCATTTCTTGAATGTTCCACCACGTTTGGATTTAATACAGACTGTGAATGAGAGAAATTTGGCACCAGCAATGCCAATCCTTGTGGCAAATATTGATTTTTGGATCAATCGAGAATCTTCTAGGTATCTTGAATTGGTAATAGTATGATTACAGCACCCCTCTGATTCTACTGCTGTGTGTGGAAAAGGTTGTCATAGACTTCCTGCCTCTTCTGTTTGTGGGAAGGTTAAGAGCCTGGCTAGATTAGAAAATCTAATCCATTGTATAGTTCCTGCAACAGATTCTAATGGGAAGTCAGCAAGTGAAAAACAAACACCCAGAGCACTCTCCTACTTGAGTTCCTTAGTTAACAGTGATTAAAGGTTCATTGGCTGCAGGTTTTCAAAACAAACTTCAAAGTATATCTTTGTACATGTGCTACATTTTAGTTTAAAATGGCTTGAAGCAAATATCTGACCATAATCCACAAGTGTTTCCTTTCCATGGTTACCATAAACACAACTGATTATGAGTTCATTAATAAAAGTGTTTTTCCCTACTCAGTCATTGTCAATACATATGAAAACCAAAGGTTATTAAACCCATTTTTGAAACTGTTCATTGAAATGCAGATAATGTTAGGATTTTTAACGCTTCTGGCTGGGTTTCAAGCCTGCAGTGGATTCCCCCCCCACCTTCATTTCATATTTTAAATTGTAAACTAGATTAGCAAGATTCAAACCTATTTGACAGATTTAAGACAATCTTTTGCAATCCTTACTTTAATATTCAAATCACATTAATACACTCTTTGAACCAACTAAATTTTGCTGACAGTTGGAAAGATGTCAGTAACTCTTTCCCTATTAGAAAATAGGCATAGCATTAAATCCACTGAAACTATATTGACTATATCCTACAGCCTTCAGAACCTTCAGAAAATCGAAACATTTGGTCCAATAAAACCATAAAATAAAATCATAAATTGCAATAGTATTTTGGAATGTGGAGAGCAATAGCAATTTCCTATTGGAAACACTTTATAACATTTTAAATTAATTTGTAAATGTTAAGATATTAGCATTATGATGTAATTATAATTACAATATAATTTTAATTCTGCAATTTGCCAAGTAAAATGAGGTAGTTGAAGATAAGGCTCACTAATTACCATTTCCAATGTTAGAAGATATTAAGGACAAACAAAAATCTCAAAGTAAATTCAGCTCCCATCCCCCAGTATATAAAGATAAGTTGGGAAATGGTTCCCAAAATATGTGACCCCCCTCATATTGATTAGTGATTTGTCTATTAGAGCACAGAGATTGAGGCCTACTTGAAATGAAGAATCTTGGGGATTTATCAAGATTGTGTTGGTTGTAACCAATGGTTTGGGTTCTACATTTGCATTGCTGAATCATATTCATGAGGTAAGCTGTTTTTTTTTTTTTGGCTAGTGCAACATTATTATCTCTCAAAGCTCTTTTATACCTTTCATTTGGTCTTAACCACTAGATTAGAGGTCTAGGAACTTGTTTTCTGGAAATCTGTCCCACATGCTAGCTGATTAAAATAAACCTCTGCTTAGCTTATGTGAGTACTGTATCTGGATATTTCTGTAGTTCAATGCAATTTTTGACCTTTTCAGTTTATCTATATAGATATCTGCCTTGTTCTTCCAGTATTATTTTCACAATTTGCCACACCCATTTTATGAAAGGGTAATGTTTACAACTTGAAAATTATATTTTTTCAGACTTGTTTCCTCCCAGGAGGCATTGTAAACCTCCTCAAATGTAAAATTTCAGTGTATAAAATTTACTTTGGAACCAATATCCAAGGAGGTATCCTACCTAAAGTCCATGAAATGAATGAGAAATACACAGAAAAAGATCTACACCTGCTGGGATCTGACTTCTTTAATTTAAACAACAGCAGTACTCTTTTTATTAACTAATATTATTGAGGTGCAAGTTGCAGTTTCCACTATTTTTAGCAAGGTACGGCCAATTGCTCCTTATTGAAGCACATAACATAAAATAACTTGACGTGATCGTCACCTTGTTTTTGTCCCTGCAAAGAGGCTCAGTCTGTGCTTGCATTGGGACTGAGTAGTCACAGATGGAGAAAAGTAAATAGAAGCGCAAGGTGAGCACTGTAAGAAAACAAATGCAGGGTAAGTAAGTATTCACTAATGACAGCCACAGGCTCAGTGGTGTGTAATATGAGCTCTTACTCTGAGTTATAATCAATGACATACGCTGGAGCTTTCACATACTATTGGGGCCATACGTTCAGAACCTGTAAACAGCATGAAATAAAAATGGCATGGTTGTCATTTAGCTCTTAAGTTTCAGCCTTTTTCTCTTATGCTTTATTTATCTTGCTCTTGCTTTCATCTTTTGCCCACTTGACTAGACAGCCAGTTATAACTCTGGAATCTGTGGCCAAGCCTTACATCATCACCACTCCAAGAATGGGCTCTTGGGGAAAGCAAAAATAAACACAGTCCATTCTGGCAGTTGAGAGCAGAGTGTCTGCCAAATTCTCACCCCCGTTGGCAGGAGGACCTGACTTCCCATACTTATTTCCAAGCTCTGGTTCTGAGAGAAAGGCTATTTATAATCTGTTCCACATTAGCCTCAGTCCTGGCTGCTAGGTCTCTAAAATTACAATCTTGGGAGTTAATTTTACCGGATCAAGGGACTCCTGCATCCCCTGATAAATATAGTATGTATTAAAAATATAATTCCATGCAAAAGGGAAACTCTGAGGTTTAAGAGGGTTTTTTTTTTTGTTTAAAGGTTCAATGAAAATATGGATAACTGCAAAGACAGACAGACACAGTGGATTGAGAAAATGTCAACAGCACTGTGGGACAGTTCTGATCTCGGATCTGTCAGAAGAGAGCTTACATACACACATACATACATACATACATACATACATACAAAAGTGAAAAGCTAAAGTAAAAAAGCAGGTACCAAATTGTCAAATAGGATGTCAACTTTTGTCCATTTTTATGAAATTAATATGCATAGCAATAGCAGAATTACAACTTATTCTTGGGAAGAGGGCATTGTGAATGACTTCTGTAGCTATGTGCCTTTCTTCCATTGAAAATGTGAGTTTCTTCATTCTCTGACCCAAAGGAAAAGGTATATATGGTGTGTGTGTGTAAATGTGTGCCTAGCCCTGATATTTCCTAGGGTTAGGGATTTGTTTATAAGTCTGGAAATGTATTCTGTGTTTGAATGTATTCTGTGTTTCTGTGTGTTGTGTGGTTGTACCGATGGAGGCTCATTCAATTTCACTGCACACATGTTGTGCATTGACAATAAAGGTTTGAATCTTGAAAAATGTTGAAAAGCTATTATCCTGCTAATATTTCCTTAGATATTGGATATGATTACAGATAGTCCTTAACTTACATCTACTCGTTTAGCAACTAACAGCACTGAAAAAAATGACTTACAGCTGGTTGGTTGTGACAGATTGCCAGATCCCTACAGCCACATAATCAAAATTCAGATACTTGGCAACCAGTATGTATTTCTGACAGTTGCAGTGTCCTAGAGTCACATAATTGCCATTTGCACCTTCCTAGCTGGCTTTCAACAAGCATGGTCAATGGATGAATCCGGTTTTGGTTAATGCCCACGTCATTCACTTAACAATTGCAGTGATTTACTTAACAGCTCATAAAATTGAGGGCGACCCACTTAAACACCTTGCTTAGCAACGGAAATTCTGATCCCAATTGTGTTTCTAAATCAAGGCCTACCTGTATGCTCAATGTTATCCTGACTCCTGCACTTAGTATCATCTCATTGAAAATAAAATACCAGCATGTCAAATTCATCATGCTTCTAAGGTAAATAACATTTGTAGTCTGAAAATTACAATCTGATATCTGACTGTTGAAAGGGAACATTTGTTTCCATCAGATAGTGTCTAAAAGGACTTACAATGTCTGTAGTCCGAAGGAATTAATACATTATTTCATCTAACTTTTCTATGAATAGGAACATTGCACGTTTCTTGTGCAAACAGATGTATCACAAGATTATTTTATAAATAGCCTGCAATTAAGCACATGACGTTTAAAATTGATTTTGGTTTTATAAATAGAAATTCTATGAGAGGAAAGGAACAAAATAACTCACTAGTTTATATTGTTTTGAATTTGATATTTTCCCTACCTGCAACAATGGCATAAATAATGCAATTTGGCAAAGGTGCGAGAAAGCTTCGGGATGTAAGATGGAGTTTCCTGCTTAGTAAGAAATAATAATTTATTAAACAAAATAAAATAAAATCCTTCTATCAATAAATTTGATAGCTTAACCTGAAACAATACCACCATGACCTTTTTGACTACAAATGCTATCTGAAGAAAACCTTGCATATGACATGATGCACATATTATTTAGTAACAACTGGCAAAATAACAGCACAAAGCTTCTGTAAAACTCTATCCCATAAACTGCCTTAATTTTTTTAAGCCTTGAATGTATCCATGATTTCAGTCCTGAACATAAATCCTGTGATGCTTGTAACAGGAGCCACTCCCCATGAAGGCACCGTAAAGCTTCAATGGAAAATGGCCATCTTTTAACACAAGGAAAACAACTGGAGGGTACTAACCCTTCCTCCTACATAATCCTAGCCTCCCTTTAATTGTCATATTGATTAGTGCTTTGATCCATCTGAAACCTTCCATTATACTGGAAGTCACATGATGCGGACAGAAGCTTCAAAAACATGACATCCAGATTTGAACAACTAGATCTTGCCCTACTAAAATTTATTACCTAGAGAATCTTACTGCCAGCAGCCAGCCCTTCAGTTCCTATTCATTAATTTTGGAGACCTTGTAGACAGCTGATCTTTCTAGAAATCCTGGACAGTGAAAGACAAGTCTGATAAAAAAAAAAACTAGCTGATGTTTTCCTTACATTATACTGCAATTTTCCACATTTTTGCTGTTGGGTTTTACATTAATGAATGTTTTGATTTTCAGACAGATATGTATAGAAGCTAACATATTTTTTTTTAGAACAGGCATATTGTCTAATCAATTTTCTTTTATTTTCATTCATTATAAGTACTATTTGTGAAACAAGTTGTCAGCTTTATCTAAGGCTCATGATGAAATGCAGTGTACACTGTAATTTGTGACTAAAATAAGGAGGTTGATATTCATTTTTTAACAATATCTTAATTAAATGTCTTAAATTATATGAGCTGTGCAGATAAACCCAGAATGCTGCTTAAGATTCTCTAAATAGATTTTAAAATACTTTTAAGAGTGGACAGTTTATAGAAAGTAAGGCAGATTGAAAAAAAAATAGTATGAATCTGACTTTCGGAGCATTGATTTAATATTTTTTTATAGTTCTGCCCCCTCCCTGTATATACTTAATTCCAGTAAGATCTATACAATGTCCTAGCAGGTATATTTAGAACTGTGGGTTTATTTTATTGAATCACCTATCTCTTAAGTCAGATAATCACACAACAGTTGTCATTTGATGTTGTATTGGTTCTAAGCAAAAGTACCTGTAAGTGTAATCTACAGTTATTTAATTGTAATTATCCTAACAGACAGCACAGTCATAGTTGTGCAACAGAAGAAAAGGGACTATAATATGTTTGTGTTAGTTTTTTAAGGTAGACAAGAAACAAAGCTGATGGGAATTAGATTTAAAGTTGTAGGGTACTAGCCAACCTACAACCGATTGGGTCATTCTTTGTCAATATTGACTTGCCTAAACAGAAACAACATGACCACAGGGAGGCAAAAAAGCAGTGGGAGTTGGATCTATTTCCAGCCTCCTGCCAGCTTCCCCATTGACTTTGTGGGAAGTTGACAAGGAGTCTTGGAAATCAGGCCTGTGACTGTAGCTGGCAAGTTTACAAATATAACTCATCTGAAGATCCTTGAAATTTAAACTCCACAGGAGTGATGGATCTTGGATTGTATACACATTCTGTAAGTTAGTGCATTTGATGTACCTTGACATTGTCCTATGATGCACGGTTTCAGCTAATTGAAGGTTACAGAGTTTTTAGTAGTATATTGATAATAACAGTAATAGATTCTTGAAAAAGCTGTTTCCTTTATAATAAAACAATGCTACAAAGCAGGGATATCTGACAGTTTTTTTCTCCTCCTTCATATCGCTCTTTTTCATAACTGTTTTTTCTTACGTTCTCTTAATAGCTTTTCCATACCTTTATCAGGGTTATTTCTCTATACTTTGAGTCCCCAGTAGTGAGTGATGTACAACAGACAATGAATATGATGTTGGGTTATTTGTTATTGCCCATTTGTGTCAACATGTCTGGAAGACATTCCATCTTTAGTGTTCATTGTTCCTCCCCAGTATTGCAATATTCTGTCCTCATCAATGAGGCAAAACAATTTCCTGTAAAATGTGGCCAAATGGGATACAGATGGTGGCAGTTGGTCAGTCATCACTAGACAGTCTGGTTGGATAGGTGCTGTTCTAGAGCCAAAGACTTGTCCATGGAAGGCTGGAGCCAGACTTCATTCTTGTGGACTTCAGCCAGCCCAAAACATCAAGACTAATTCTGCCTTCTCAAGATATCTTTGGAAGGGCCCAGTACTTTCTGCAACAAACCATGATGGTGTCAAAATGACTTGCATGGTGATATCATATAAACATCCCCCTTACATACCTACAGCCTGATGTCTTAAATATGTAAGTTGCAGCATTTAAGTGATCCATATTTCATCCTTCACCCAGCTCATCTTTGGCTCTCCTCAGTGATGTTCATGAAAAGGCCGGAACCAATTTGGGACATTGTGCTTCTGTAGCATTTAGAGACCTCCTTATTAGCCTTTGGTGAGCTGGGTTTCAACTTATGGGGGCAACATTCAGGAAGGTGAATGTTACAATTAGCAACTTGGAAATGTTTAGATCCAATACTGTTTCTTTACAGCCATTTATTTCTTATACAGATGTTCAGGTTCAGTTTTGTAGCTTCTCATGCCTCTAGCTACCTTTCATTTGCAGATAGGCCAGTGTTAAGGTGCATATTCAAAGTGCATTTACATGTTTACTAAATTCATGAAAATGATCTATGTCTACTTAAGATACCAACAATACTATTATTTTCACATATGATATCTTGGGTTTACTGATCAAGGGTCTGGAGGAGAATCATATGTTCCTAGTTTGTTTGTTTATTTATAAATCTATCTATCTATCTATCTATTATGTATTAGATTTATATTGCCACCTAGTTGCATGCACTAGAGCCTTTTTTCATGAAAGACATGGTAATACCTGCATCTGGGACAGCTGTTACCTCATCAGTTTGGTTCTACTTGGCAGGCTACTTAATTTTGGACTCACAATGTTGAAGCCTGAAATCATTTTAGGCATCCATAGATAGTTTAAAAATGTAATGGAAGTTCTATTTATGCTCTCAAAATGCTGGATGACAATTGATGGCTGCCTCAGTCCGTTGTTAGCTCTTCAAAGATGGTCTGTTTCTTAATTTTGAGATTAAAATTGACATTTTAAAGCATCTGACTTGTAGCTAGAGCAAAAGTCAGATGTAAGAGAAATGGGTAGAAGAGTTCAATCAACTGAACAAAAGCTTATAAAAAGGAAACATGAGAATGCTATCATGAAATATTATATACACAGTAATCCCATCACAGATTCTGTTCTACTTTTGGTTATGTATTTTTTTCAGCATACTGGATCCAAGTTTTGATAGACCAATTGTCACTTCATATCCAACTTAAAGGATTTGTTAAAATTACACTTTGAGAGTTTCAAGCATTTGGAATCAAGAACTTTTTTATGGATGTAGGGCTGTCTGCTTGTGATAAATTATTGTAGTCACAACTAGAGATTAAAGTGTGAGAATACAATGTATTCTCCATTGTGACAGCATAGCCTCCAATTGGCTGGGAAATTGACAGACAGATCACGTGACTAGTCGAATAAATAGTCTATGCTGTACACAATGAGAAGGATCGTATCAGGTAAGACCAACATCCTTTCTCAACCTGAATAATTATTACCTCTTAACTATGCAAAACATTGGTTTTCTCTGATTTGTTAGGTTATAAATTCACCTGGTTTACATTTGGGCTTTGCCTGAGCAACGTCATTGATCTTGAATGATTTCTCTCTATTGTTCAAAAATACATAACATATTTCTGAGGTCAGTCTCAATGCCAGAAGCTTGAAAAGTAATCTAGTGGAATGTTAATTTTTTAAAAAAGAACCTCTTAAGATCCAGAAGATGAAAAAACAATTTGCATTTATAATGGGCAAATGTTATTTTGTGACAAAAAATGACATTATTTCAACTTTTATTTTATATTTCTATCCATAGGGCTTACCATGCAACAATTTCTAAAGCAGAAATAATGAGACTTATCGGGCTTAAGGTGTATACCACAAGAAAGTAATATTTAATTTGGTATATAAGTATTTTGGGTGGTGATTGTAATGAACATTAAGATAATAATCAAGCATACTCAATTTTAAGGTTTGCTGAAAAAGAGTTAACACGGTTTTTTCAAAATACCTGTTTCATTAAGTTTTCAGAGTTATTCTTCATAGTGCTGAGGAATAGAATCCAAGAATGGGTGTGTCTCCATCAATAGATCTAAGACTGAGCCAATCAAATAAGTCCTGCCTATGCTGGTATCCCGTTATTTGGCTCAGTCAGAGATCTTCAGACTTGAGTTTGTAGTGCTCCTATTCTTGGAATTTTATTCCCAGCCTTTCTATTCCTAGTCGAGGAACCAATCGTTAACCTTGTCTCATCTGCTCTAGTCTCTGGTGACGCTGCAGACAGCTTAAAACCAGAGGACTAACATGTGGATCTGGTCCTCTGCACGGCCTTTCAAACTATGTCCTGGGTGGTCCTGGCAGCATCAGCAACCACCTTTTTCAATAGAACCACCACACTGCTCTGGCTTCTCCAGATGCAGGACAGACTGCTTCCTGGTGATATGAGGCTCCAGCAGGATCTCAACAAAGTGTTAGCTGCCACACAGTTTTCAGCAGATGCCACCCTTGACACAGAATTGCTTCAAGATTCATGGCCTCATCGGTCACATCCCACCGTCTCCTTTGGCTTCACCATTGGCAAGGGGATATGCAGGCGAAATGGAAGCTCGCTTCTACTGCCTTTCAAGGTGGCAAGCTTTTTGGGGAGGTTCTCAATCCACTATCGGAAAACAGAGACAAGAAAAAAGTGCTTCCTCCACAACAGACTCAACTGATGATTTATCCCATTTACCTGAAGATCACACTGTTCAGCAACAGTATTTCCGCCACCAAAAACGGCCATAGGAGTGCTACCGGGACAGGTACCGGAGTCAGCTCCCAGCTAAATGGCCCTTTAGGGAAGCAGGAAGTCATCCCTCCCATAGACTCTAAGTCCTACCTAGACTTCCTATTGGAGAAAGGCTAGGCCTTTTCACAGACCAATGGGAATCGGTAACCACTGATAGATGGGTTTTAAATACCCATAAAGACATGGCTTGACTCTGGAATTCACCTCCATTCCCCCGAGGTGCTTTGTGACCTGTTCAGTTCCCTCTGACCCTATGAAATTAACCCTTATGGAACAGGCCATCCGGCATTTGCTGGATATTCAGGCCATCGAACCTGTTCCTATCATTGAAAGGGGAAGAGGTTTTTACTCCATTCTTTTTATAATCCCTAAATCCTTGGGGGGATGGCGAGTGATTCTAGACCTCAAAAGATTAAATGTGCATATTAAATACCACCATTTTAAAATGCACACTCTCTGCTCCAGTTTGGAGACTGTTAGGAAGGGCGACTTCCTAGTTTCTATTGATCTGTCTGAGGCCTATCTACATATCCCTATCCATAGCTCTCATAGGCGCTATCTCAGGTTCTGTTTTAGGGGGCGCCATTTTCAATATTGAGCCTTACCTTTTGGTCTTTCCTCGGCCCCCAGAACCTTCACTACGGTGCTCGCCCCGATATGCGCTTACCTTCAATCCCTACCCATACTCATCCAATGTTACTTGGGTGATATTCCTATTCAATCCGTGTCCTATTGACACGCACTCTCAGACATTCAGGTAACCGTGGATACCCCAAAGGCACACGGATTTCTCATCAATATGGGCAAGAGTCACCTTCAGCCTGGCAACCGCCTTCAGCATCTAGGGGTGGTTATAGATACCATTTCCTGCCAGGTATTTCTGTCCCCCAAGTTCCAGGAGAATATCCACTCCTTAATAAGGGAAATTTGTGCTTCCCTGAGGGTCCCTGTGGCACATTTATCAAAGCTGCTTGGCATGATTTCATGTATCGGCATTGTGCCATGGGCTACATGCAAGGCCCATTCAATGGTTTTTGTTGCCGTTTCAAAGGGTGGGACGCAGCAATGTGTGTACCAGGATCCTAGTTCCCCCAGAAGTCCTCCGTTCCTTTGCGTGGTGGACATCACTGGCTATTGAAAGAGGTGGCTTGTTCAGAGAACCAACTGCATTTCTATCACCATGGATGCCAGCCTTTTTGGCTGGGAAGCGCACTCATGATACTCTCATGACCTAAGGCCAGTGGTCCTTTAAGGACCTTGAGAACAATATAAACTGACTAGAGTTATGTGCCATTCACTTGGCACTATGGCATTTCAAACACCAAATCTCAGGTCTGGACATTTTAATTATGACAGATAATGTAGCCGCTAAGGCTTACATTAACCAGCAAGGTGGCACCCACTTGAGGTCCCTCATGAGGGAGGCACAACGGCTTGGCCTTTGGGCAGAAAAGCATTTATCCTCCCTCAAGGCACAACACATATCCAGAATGACGAATGTTCAAACCAACTGGTTGAGCCAGACCACGGTGGATCATGTGGAGTGGCAGCTGCATCCAGATCTCTTCAATGAAATTACAATGAGATTCGGCACTCCAGTGATTGACTTATTCGCATCCTCTCTGAATAAGCAATTGCCAAGATTTTTTAGCCAGTTCTGACCCCACACAGGGGTCAGAGGGGATGGATGCTCTACATAGTGAATGGCCTCCAGGCCTATTATATACCTTTCCCTCTCTTCCCCTTCTCCATCAGAAGGTGGAAATTCTTCTGGTGGCCCCATACTGGCCCAGGAGATCCTGATTTGCAGACCTAGTAGATCTCTCCACGTGCAGACCCTGGCGGATCCTTAAGGACAAACTAGTACTGAAACAGGGCAGTCTGTTGCACCTGGATCCAGAATGGCTATATTTGGCCGTCTGGAGATTGAGTGGCAGTATCTCTACCACATATCAGGCCCAGCAGTTGCAAGTGCCGCCATGATTAACTGCACATTTAACTAGGAGTGCCACCACTACGGCAGCTTGGTCGACTCAGGTGACCATTGAAGAAATTTGTAGGGTGGCCAGATAGTCTATACTCTATTCATTCATTAGGTACTATAAGTAGATTCCTTTGCCTCGGCTGATGCAGCATTTGCCCAATGGGTATTGCAGCAGGTGCATGCTGCGGAGGCACAGTAGGTATCAATAAAGGCCATAGGCCATAGGTTGCCATAGGACAGCCAGCTTTGGTATGTTCCATTCTTGGATTCTATTCCTCAGCACTATGGAGAAGGGGCATTGGTCCTACCTGATATGCTCCTTCTCATTGTGCTGAGAATAGAATCCAAACCCTCCCCATTATGACCTTTCTATCATAATGTTTGGAGGTGGAAGTTCTTTCTTACAGGAGCTCACGCAGCTGATCAACCTTTCTTCGCTGAATAACGGGATACCAGCACAGGCAGGACTCGTTTGATTGGCTCAGTCTTAGATCTACTGACAGAGACACACCCATTCTTGGATTCTATTCTCAGCACAACGAGGAGTGTATCAGGTAGGAACAACACCCCTTTTGAATCTGGAGTCCAGCAACAACTGGAAGATGACAAAACTGCCATCTGTTTTAAAACGGGATTGTATACTTTCTGAAAACTTTGATTCCTACAGACCCTGATATTGTATCCCAAGGATTGTATTCTAATGGTTAGATTAAATGAGCCTAGGAGTGGGGATTAAGTGTTAAAATGACCCTTAATTTTCCCCAATATTTTTTGTAAAGAAGAGAGGGCATTGTGAAGTGGGTGTCATGAAGCCCTCTCTCCATTTTGTACCCCTCCTTTAGATAATGTCAGGAAGCTGGGGTGGGTGGGTAGACACTATTTACTTGTCTAGCCAAATCTGCAGGTAAAGAGGATTCCAGTACTTTGAGGAAACTGATAACTGAAGGATAGAAAGCAAAGAGTGGGAATAAATAGATAGTTCTTGTGTGGATGGATATAAATTAAGTTATTGCTGTCAACTCTAAAAGGAATATTCTATGCTGGGAATTTATTACTCTGTGGTTTTGCAATTATTACTGTAGCCCTTTTAGTTTTGACACATTTCTGTTCAAGGTCGAAGAGTTGGGGAGTCACAGTCTGAGAGAGTCCTTTCTTTGGAGTTCTGATTGCGTTGCTGATGTGTGGAACCCTGACAATTGCCTTTTCAAAATAACATGCTAGCAACTTTCAAAGGGAAGTCTTGTGGAGGAAACTGATCATAGTAGATTCATGGATCATTCAGTAAAGCTGAGCATTAGGAGGTACAGAACAGGAAGCACTTCTTCAGATAAAGTCTAGTTAAATTATGATACTGTCACAAATTATAGGATGGCCATCAAGTTTTATAGCTGAAGAAAGAACTGGATTCCTGGTTATTCCTGGTTATTAAAAAGCTGTTAGTGGCTGCTAATCTTTGTACATTATCTCTGATATCTGAACAGCAGGAGATGGGGCGCAGAGCAGGCTTCTAAATTCATGTTTTTGTTCTAGACTTCTCAAAGGACTGTATGCACAATTGTGGGAGCAGGAAGCTTGGTTAACTATGCTATTGATCTGTTTCAGAATAACAGAGTTGGAAGAGATCTTGGAGATTTTCTAATTCAACCTGCTGTTTAAGCAACAAACTCTATACCATTTTAATCAAGTGGTTGACCAATCTCTTATTAAAAACCTCTATGTTGGAGCACCCACAACTTCTGGAGGCAACTCATTCCACTGATTTATTCTAGTTCTAACTGTCGGGAAATTTATCCTTATTTCTAGGTTGCTTCTGTCCTTGATTAGTTTCCATCCATTGCTTCTTGTTCTGCTTTGGAGAATAGGTTGATTCCCTCTTCTTTGGAGCAGCCATTCAAATATTGGAACACTGCTATCATGTCACCCCTAGTCCTTCTTTTCATTAAACGAAACATATCCAGTTCCTGCAACTGTTCTTCATATGTTGTAGTCTCCAGTCCCCTAATCATCTTTGTTGTTCTTCTCTGCACTCTTAGTTTCAGTTCTGTTCTGATGTTGTATGAAACTCCCTCAGTGCCAAGGGTAGGCCTATGGGCGCCAGTTGGGGAGTCCAGATACGTCCCTTGATAGCCACTATCCTCAAAATTGGCTTTTAAAAAGGAAGGCTTTGGCTTCTCACAGTAAAAGTCCAGTCACTTCCTTGAAGAGGTCTTGAATTATATGAGTGGAAATTCAACATTGGGAAGCACTATCTATTTTTTCTAAACGCAGGATTCTTGCTCTTAACTTTGTGCTATTGTTCACTGTGTATTTTAATAGCATATGTAAATAAGTTCTAATGATAATACCATTTTCAGAGAAGCTGAATACTTTTGCATCAACATTTTAATGTTAATCAAGGCTTACTTTTTTTTCCAGCCCAAATTTGCTATAATAGCTTTTTAAAAAGTTATTTCAGATAATTTCTCTTCAGAGTTCTGGCTTTCTTCCATGATCTCTCTATATAAAAGCATAAATCATTAATTATTCTTGTGGATAAAATAAGATGTTTTGCCTAGCTTCTTCCATTAAATACCTCAAGGTATAATGTGGCATGTGGTCACATATGTAGCCACACAATAACTCACTTGTGGTTAAAAGTGATTCATTTTGGGTTTCAGAAGCTCCATAGATGTCCTCTCTCTGCCTGATATCTTGTAACAACAAAAGAGCAAACACAGTTAGGCTTTCTGATTGATTAGCTTGCCGGTGGACACATCTATTTCCTTACAGAATGTTTGTGCAAGTGAGAGGAAATATAATGAGGCATAAAACTGTCTACATCTCACTTAAGTTCTATGAAACACTGATGGTGTTTATTCATGAGTCAGCTCCTTCACAAGCTCCCTTTCACTAGCCAGATCCTTTTATTTCATTTTGCCCTGTTGCCTAGGAAGAGAAGTCAAAGCAAAGTAAGGATGGCTCATATTTCTTCTTCTCCTTCTGTCAATGACCACAGGTAAAAAGGTAGCAGTTGCAAGTGGAAAAATATTTTGATGTCAGTACAGGCAGAACTCCAACCTAAGAACAAACAAACAACTGTACATCAAGCCTCTGTTGGTACCACATTCATACCTTTTCTTCATCCCATTCATGTTTGCAGTGAATCATTTCAAAAAACTCTCCCCTTGAATATGTATGCCAACACATGTCGTACATATATACATCAATATATACAAAATCATTCAGATTGTGGGGGCATATTTGTGTAGATAACTGATATAAGCACAGGTAGACTTCAAATTACAACAGTTCATTTAGTGACCATTTGAAGTTTAACAGTGGCACTGAAAAAAGTGACTTATGACCATTTCCCACACAACCGACCGGTGCGTTCCCACAGGGCAGACCTCGGGGTGCCACCGTCGGGCCCATGTCGCCTGACGGCCCCGAGGGTTCGAGCCTTCTCTGTGGCTGCGCCCTCCTTATGGAACGAACTCCCCCCTGAGA
>JAEANM010001977.1:0-25852 GCA_017656035.1 Myanophis thanlyinensis
GCAGGCAGGAAGGCAGGAAGGAAGGAAGGAAGGGCACAAAGATTCTGTGTGCAACCCATATCTTGCTCTGGTTGAATAACCCAGGAAGGAATAATGGGATGGTAGAATTTTAGTGTCACTTGCTATCTGAAGCTCCCCACTCTGCTTTGCAAACCACAATTTAGATCAGCACCCAGAAGATATTACTGGAGGCAGTTTAACCCAAAAGGTATCTTTGATGAATGATTGATGATGGCTGTGTGTAATGGCCTTAAAGTGGGAGAACCCAAATCCAGGTCTCTTTTCACAGAAGGTCCTGGTTGGCTGCCTCTCGGTGGTATCCCCCTTCCTCAGGCTTTGTTGGGGGAAGGCTTGGTCCACGTGGCATCGAATTCTCTTGAGCTCTCAGGAGAAAAAATGCTACAAAGAAGACGTGCATGTGTGAAGCTGTCCAAACCTCCTCGGTCACCCATGACCTGACTCCTTTTTCAAGGTGGGGCTCCCGGGAACTGTCCCTTCTCTCCCAGCCCTCAGACTCCCCATCGCAGCCCAGGCTTTGTAGACAGGACACCAGATGGCAGAACAGATTACTGGAATTTGATTTCCAGATCAATCTCTCCAAGCAAGATGAGCAAATGGCACTCCAGATGCATTTTCCCTAATCGCCTGGAAGGGAACCTTGCCGCACAATGATGGCCTTTGAGCCACTTCCAGGAGTAGCCAGATAATTCTGCCCGGCAGAGAAGGGGGCCCTTCAGAGGCCAAGCAGCAGTTTGGTGGGGCAGATGAACCCAGATCAGGTTCCAGGACCCCTGCAATCCTTCTGCCCCACAGGACAGGGTGGGGGGGGAAGGAATAACAGGAAGCAATTCTCTCCCCTGGGGAAAAGAAGAAAGGAATGCCAAATGGATTCAAAAGGAGCATAAAGCCGAAAGATACAAGGCAGACCCAGGACCTCCTGCTGCAGAATCCTCCCCTCCTCACCCATGGCAGTCTTGTGATGGTTAAAGGGAATTGGGAGCCTCCCCCCCCCCACATCCTCCTGGGGCTGCTCCCCCCCAAAGGAGGCTCAGGGGGGCTGTGCGAGACCTTCAGGGCAGTGAAGCACTCGGCTTTAATTATCCACAGTGCAACACTGTTAAATACTCACAAGGTTGTGCCATCAAGTAATAAAACTGCCTATATCCTCCCCTTTATTAATCAAGAAGTGAAAATTGCTGCAAAGAGTTTTCGGGCACATGGAAAATCTCCTTGGGGAATTTCCAGCCTGCAGTCTGGAGGCAATTCCCAGGCGCCAGGAAGGGAGTTGCCCCGGTCCTTCAGAAGGGCCACACGGTGCACCTGAAGCTGCACAACTTTCATATGGACCTCTGCCACCCTATTTAGAAGTCCTGCTGCTTGTCCTGAGCCCCCTCCTCTCTTCTCTGCCTGGATTATTCCATCTGTCTGGCTGCCTTGAGCAGTTTTGCACCCTTCCTTCTCCTTAGGACACGATGGTGATTTCCTCTCTGTCTGGACTTAGCAGCCAGACTCTTCTCCCAGCAATGATCCTGAAAATACTGCCATGTTGACTCAGGAATTCTGGGAGTTGAATTTCACAGGTCATAAAGGGGCCGTGGTTGCCCACCCCTGCTCCAGAACAACCACACCACCAGATTGCAAGAGGTTTGCTTTTCTAGTCCTGCCAAAACCCAGCACTGCAGAAGCTCCCTCATCTTTAAAAGCAAGAAAGTCGGAATGGCCATCATGGGATATCTGGGCTGTCCTGAAGTCTTTGCATCTCAGAGGGTTGCAGCCCCAGGATATGAGCCAGTGGCCCTTCTAAGGTCTAGCGATTTAAGATGTGACTTCATAAACATCCGGAGACACCATAAGGACTCTGGTGGGGGATAGATCATCTCACCCTTCAATCAACGCCAGGAAACCTACTGACAGACCTTCAAGCCTGAAGGTCTGCTTTCATAGGAGGGGGAGGCAACAAGTTTGAACACCTTTTCCAGCTCCCCATCCTGGCCATTGTTTGTAGAACCCTGAAGGGCCCAGGTTGGCCACTGGCAAAACTCTTCCTTGGTGCTGCTTCTGCCTCTGTGAAGCTGTGACTTTCTCCCAGGCTGAGCTCTGTGGGAGCCCTTCGTGCCAGGCTCGCATTTGCCTGTTAAAGCAGAGGTGCGTTTCAGAGGCTGTGCGCCTTTTCTTTGCCCAATTCACATTTGCTGGGTGAAATCCAGGTGGGAGAGTGCGAAGGAAGGAGGGGCAGGACCCCATTGGAAGCTGGCG
Organism: Myanophis thanlyinensis; assembly: GCA_017656035.1. NCBI lineage: Eukaryota > Metazoa > Chordata > Lepidosauria > Squamata > Homalopsidae > Myanophis > Myanophis thanlyinensis. Next base: position 2,257 of record JAEANM010001977.1, read on the forward strand.
ATGTGCTAAAGGCATGGACTTTGTCTCGGGTAAATATCTGAAGGTCACCCCAAGCCTTAGGAGAATTCGGCATTCACAGTTAGCCTGTTGCTACTGTGTGCAATTTAAGAACATTGCCTGGCTGAAAAATGGAATATTTATTTCATAAATAATGGAGGGAGCCACAGGGGAACCAAGGACAGAGACATGCTATTGTTTAATGAGGAGCATCAGGATGGCAATTTGGCCTCTGGGATACCTTTCCAGAGCACTTCTATGCTCCTCTGAAGTCCAGAAGCTTCTCCAGTTTGTGGCCCTGCAGTGGTCTCCTTCCCCAACCAGCACGGTGGAGGGTGGGAGTCTCTGAGACCTCTTTTTTATTATTACTGTTGTTTTTCCTCCCCTTTTTCTGGAAGAGGCTTGGAAATTCAGTCCCTCACCCGTCTCCCGAAGAGAAAGAGGCTGTTCCTTTAAGAGGGTGAATTATGCCTCCCATTTCCTCTGCTCTCCTTGTTTTTCATGCCAGTCTCTCCCCTCGGATACCTTCTGACAATTACCACTTCCCCAGCAGCTGGCGTGTGCTGTTTGGTGTGTGCGCGTGTGAGTACGGGCACATGCTGCTATGTATGCGCAAGGGGTGATTGGAGCCATGCTTCTCCCCCCCCATTGCTGAAATTTACATTGAACCACAAAGTAATTTCATAATTTTTTCCTCTCTAATTATGCCAACATCTGCTGCAAAGGCAAGCTGTGTGCACGGATTTTAATAGCTTGCTTTCCCAGGGTTCTCTCGCGCTCTGCCTCTGCTCTGAACTTTCCAATAATTATCACCAAGAGAAGAGCTTTCTTTTTCAGAAGCAAAGACCCGGGGGGGGGGGGGGAGAGAGAGAGAGAGAGACAGGCAGCAACACCCAAAGGACTAAAGCTGACTCTGCCCGTAGAGAAAGGAGGAACAGCTGGATTCACACAACAGCTAAGCCCCAGTTTATTTAAGCTATCGTTGATAGGATTGTCTGGCTGAGGAGGAGGTGGACATGCCGGAGTGGTGCCAAAGGGCTCGCCTCTATTCCTCGCTCAAGGCCGGGGCTGCTGGGTTGCCTATTCTCAGTCTGGCTCTGGTTGTGCCGGGTGAGTAACCCATTGGCTTGCTTCACTCAGTCGCTCGTCCGCAAGCTGGAATGGGATTGGCTCCCTAACTCGTAACCCGTTTTGGGGCTCCACCACATTGAGCCCTGATTTCACACAACGGCACATCACAAATAGTCCAATCAGGACTGAAAATAATTTTTACATCTTCTGAAAAAGCCATTCCTGGGTGTTCTTCTGTAAAGCCCCTTTGGAGTCAGGATTCAGTGGGGCTTGTGGCACTTTGGTCCTTTAGTCAATCTTGGATTATTTAACCATCTTTAGCTAGTTTGATCAATCACTGCTATGGTTGTTTGTTTAGTTGGGGTTGGAAAATATCTGGGTCCGCCCCACTGAGGCTAAGTCAGACTGTCTACGTGATCAAACTTAACCAGAGCATGCCTTGCAAACTAAGTCTGAAAACTTTGCTGGTCTTGACTGTTGAAAGCCCCTTTTCAAGTGAACACATAAATGGGGAGGGGGCTTGACTAAAGCCCTCCTCTGGCCCAAACAAACTGCCCACAGAATTACTAGGCCAGCCCCTGCCCTGCCCCTGGCATCTCCTCCGTTCTCCATGGCCCCCGCCTTGCCAGGTTGCAAAATGTGCCCGTCTGCCGTTTGACTGACTCTCCACTAGGGACTAGACTGAGACCATCAAATCTGCCCTTCCTGCCAAGAGATGCCTCTCAGTGCGCAAACAGCCATCGCAAACAGCCGTCGCCAGGATGGAGGAAAGGGCTCTGGCCACAGCTTCCGGGGGGAAGATCTTGGGTGCGGATTCCTGTCTGTTTACTGAAAAGCCACATGGTTTGTTCAAATATATATTCCCCCTTCCCAGCAGAGATGCTGCTGTTTACATTTCCTGGGTTTCTGAAGCCTCATCAGGTGGGATTTCCCATTTGGATCAGGAACTGCTGGAGAAGGGAAGCCCCTGGCATGGTGAGAAGGAAACCCCTCTTTTCTCAGGGCTGGCTGGACGCTGTTATGAGGATGGTGATTGACCCCCTGCCCACCGGGCAGTTCTGACGGCTCCTTTTGACTATCAGAGCTTTGCCTAGGATCTGGAAACGGCCCTCCATTTTCTCCCTGCAACAACAACCCTGGTAGGTAGGCTGGGCCAATGCAAATACTTGGCCAAAATCCCATTGAATTCCCATGATCATGGGTGGACTTCAACCCAAGTCTTCCCAACCTGAATCCTGGTCCGTGATGGCAGGTCATCTCTGGCTGTGATTTAATTTAATTTGTACACTATTCTTCTTTCCAGAAGATTCCCTTTGCAAAAAGGAGAGAAGGTTTTCAATAAAAGCTCATCATTCAAAGAAAAAATATATAATATTACATGTCCAAGGAGGTGCATGATGTCACATATCTGGATCCTCTCTAGCTGACAAGGAGCCTCATTCTGCAAGGGCTGAGCCCAGGGCTGGCTCCTGCAAAATCCCCAAGCTGGCTGGCAAAGGCTGGTAAGGCCAAGATGAGCCTGGGGATTTGAAGCCGGCCCTTCTTCGCTTGTCCGTTTTTCCTCAATGGCCGGCCCTTAATGTCCCGTGGCTCCTTAGTCTCCATAGTCAGCAGTGAAGCATTGAAGGGAGAAATGGCTTCTTGGGGTCATTTTTTTAATAGGCTTTAATGTCTGGGCAAATATCTGCTTTTCCTACACGTTTATAACTCCATTCTGGCACCGTTTCCTTTGGCACTTGGAGCCCGAGTCCACTCTTCGGAGGCACCCTAGAGGCGGGGTGGGGCAGATGGCAAAGGCAGCAGATGGATCCACGCGGTCCCTGAATCGTCTCCCTGGGACGGCTCTGCAAGGCGAGGGGCGCAGTGGCCCTCTCCTCTTTTCCTGGAGCCTCTCCCACCCACCCACCCACCGAGCCCTCCTGCTCTTCGGGTGGCGAGAGTTACTGCCTGCCTGACTTTGTGGAAAGGAGCAGCAGATGGCAGGTGACAGAAGCCCACAATAAATAATCCACCCCTAATGAGAACAGCTCATCCAACCCCTCCCCCACCACTCTCCTGCTTCCTCCTCCACACTTCCCCTTAGCCATCCTGGAGGTCCTCCTGGGAGCTATCCTGTTCTGCTGTCCAGGAGGTTTTCTCCCTTGCTTTGCCCTGCACTCGCCTGATAGGATGCCCAACGGGACCCCAGCTCTGCCTCGGCTTCCCCCCTGCCCAAATCAACAGGCAGGCTGGCCTCCCACCTTTCTCTATGCTGTATACCTGGGAGTAAGGATGACATGGAAGTGGGATCCAGCCCAAACCTCTTGGTTTCCACAAAGTAAGATCTGACTGGATCTGCTGGGATGATCCTCCTCTTTCTTTGTTCATTCTGAGAATGTTTGGGTGCTGCAATTTTCCTTCTCCCTCTCACATCCCAAAAATCTGGCTCTTGCATGTTTTACAGGGGAAAACCAATCACGGTTTTGGTGCAGCGGACTGAGCGTGCAGGCAGAACAGGTTCAGGGAGGTTGTTTCCTTGTCCAGCAGGAGGAACAAGGTGAAGTGATCTGAAGTGAAGCTTCCTGGCCAGAGGTGCAATTCCCAGTGGGACGAAACCCCCAGCTCCGCTCTTCAGAGATCAGACAACAGACCCAGGATGTGTCTTTGTAAGCTCTCGAGACCTTTTGAGGATTGCGCTGCTAAGAATGCAGCTGTGATTTTCCCCAAAAAAGATTTGGACATGCACATACCACATAAATAAGTGGCCTTTCCTGCCCAAAGGAATGTTTCTGGTCCTGTGCTTAATTGCGTTAAGATGGGACCCCTGTCAGCTAACAGAGGACAACCAGAACCTCCAAGTTCAGTAGACTTCTACTTCTGGATTCCAGCTGCTCTTTTTCCCATTTGACTTCATACCCCACCTCTGTTTCTCAGAAGCTGTTGGCAAGCCTTGGCAAGGAAGCAGATGCTGCTTCAGATAGACTGACCTTGATTTGTTCCAGCAGGACCCGACATTTCCCTCTGAAATCACAACAGATGCAGCCTCCAGTCTCTGCCATGTGGCCATGTGGGGCAGTATCACTCGTGCCCACAACTCTGCTCGTGGCATTCCAGGTCACAGCGCTGGCTGGGTCCATGCATCGCATTAAGCCAGTGTTTCTCAAGCTTGGCAACTTTCAGATGGGTGGACTTCAACTCCCAGAATTCCCCATGCGTCTTAAAGTTGCCAAAGTTAAGAAACATTGCATGAAGCTGCAAGGAAAGGAGCTTTGTTGTACGAATCCAACAACTGGGAATGATCTTGCATACCCTGGTTCACCCAAGCAGGCGTTTGTGCCCCATGTGAACCTGGCCATTCTCGTGCCACCCTCAGCAGGCTCCCTGAAGGGCAACCGGACCCACCCACCTCCCACCTAGCCCATCCTGCTCCACCTTGCCCGGGCCAGTCTGGGTCCTCAGGGAGCCCCTTCCAGCAAGTGAAGGAACCTGAGAATTGTCCTTGTTGCCAGACCTTGGCCCGGTTGTGTCATTAATAGTTGATTCTGCTAAGAGCTTCCCTTAATGACTGCGTGTCTCTCTTATAAAGTAGAGCCTGGATGGGAGAGATACATCAATGGGGCCAATTAAAGACGCTATTTAAGCCGCTCAGTTCAGGGAGGAAAATCATTAGGGTGGTTAATGGCCCTGGGAGAAACCACGGAGTAAGGAGGCAACTGGCCGGAGGGTCTGGAAAAGGCTCCGTTGCTTCAAACTAGGGACGTTGGCAGGCCAGTTGAAGAAGAAGAAGGTGCATTTGGAGGGTCTTTGGGAAGCAGAGACCCACCTGCCTGCCACGTGCCCTGGCTCACCTGGGTGCCGTCTCCTCCTTTTTCCATTCTTCTTTGCTCATTTCAGCCAGCCACCCCATTTTAAAGGGCTTCTCCTCCCTTCCACAAAGCCTGTTCATGGCTGAGGGCAGAAGGCGCTGCCACTCTCAAGGCTCCTGGGGAGAGGACCTCCCAGAGGAAGCCCACCAACCGTGTGGCACAAGGGAAGAGATGCTTCTCCCAGGCAGTTGCCCACCCTGACCCCGTCCTCCTGTCTCAAGGAAGCCTGAGTGAGGATCATCACAAAGGGGTCTCTTGGGTTCTAGGAGGGGCACAAGACGGGCGCAAGACTTCCAGTTCCCCACCTCCACCTTCAGCAGGCCAATGGGAAGGGGGGGAGCTGTGGCCCCCCCAGAGGGTGCTGACCTCCCCTGCCAGCGTCACCTGCTAGTATCTAGTATAACTGCAAGGTGTAGTTCAATACCAGACGCCTGCAGAGCACAAGGAAATGACCTTGGGCAGGAATTAGGCAGGGCCCCTCCCCAGGCAAAGAGAGCTGGAGCATTTGCTAAGTCCTAGGAAGCAATGGGATGAACAGTCAGAGGGGGCTGCTGTCCGATGCACTGGGGCAAAAGCAGGAAGAGGAGAGACGGGCCATCCGACTGGCAAGGAGGACCAAGAGGGACACGATAGCAGCCTTCCAGTATTTGAGGTGGGGCTGCCCCAAAGAAGAGGGGGGGCAACTTATTTCCCAAAGCCCCAGAAGGCAGGAGAAGAAGCAACGGATGGAAACTCATCAAGGAGAGAAGCAACCTGGAATTAAGGAGGAATTTCCTGGCAGTGAAAACAATTAATTGGTGGAACAACTTGTCTCTAGAGCCGTGTTTCTCAACCTGGGCAACTTTAAGATCTTTGGACTTCAACTCCCAGAATTCCCCAGCCAGCTTTGCTCCATCACTGGAGGTTTCCAAGAAGAGATTTGTCTGAAAGGGTATAAGGTTTCCTGCCTAAGAAGGAGGTTGGACTAGAAGACCTCTAAGGTCCCTCCCAACTCTGTTATTCCATTTAGATCCGGATATGGGAGCCCATCTCAAAGAAGGAAATGTCTAGTCTTCTTCTGGACTGGCCTACCTGGAAGGGCTGGCAGCGCCTCCCTGCCATCTCTAGAGCCCTTTGTGGAGGCACCATCTCCTCCTGGGCAGCATGCCCCCCACCCCATCAGCCCAACTGGCCTTGGCTGCTCCCTCCCCTCAGCTCCTTGGGAAGCCCCTTTCAAGTGAGTGGCAGGTCATTTCTGACTTGGAGACAATTGTTGGGGGGGTGGGGTGGAGGAGAGGGGAAGGGAGGGGGAAACGTGATGAATTGCACAGCTATTGAAGCCCTGAGTAGTAAACTCCATATTTTTAACGCCATTTAAATGCCTGCAAGCAGATTAATAAGGTCTAGGTAATAGTAGCGCCAACAGCCCATATTTATTCTATCTTAAATGCCAGTTTGTCAGGCTGTATTAACACTGATGTTTAGGCTTGGACTGGGCTTTATCTCTGGCAAACAGGCAGTTGCAGCGACTTTATCAATCTTCGGCTGCTGCACAGCTGCCTCTTCAAGGGCGGGAGCGCCCCCTCCTCAGGGCCCCCTCCCCGCTCTTTTTAATCAGAGGAGGAGAAGTTCCCAGCTTGATTGTTCCATTTTTATCTCTTTTATTTACTCCATTTTAATGTCTTTCAGTGCATATTTTATTCCCATCCAGGCAGGGCCCAGAGAGCTGACGTTTCGCCCAGTTCGCCTTTGCAGAGGGAGAGAAAAGGATGAGCAGGGAAGGGGGCAAAGGAGGGGGGGGCGATCCTGCCAGCCAATCCCTCCCCCATTTTGCCCAGCTGGGTTTCTCTTCATGCTTTGGGCAGAGTTGAAAAGGTGGGATCTCTTCTGCCCTCACAGCAGCCCCCACCTGTTTGGGGGGCTGGGGGAGAGAGGCTTGGGACTGGAGCCTTGCAAAGCAGCCAGGGGGCTCTTTCTGGGCTAGGGGCTTCTGGGGCTGCTCCCTTTCCCACTGCTACAGGGCAGCTCAGAGGGGAAACGCCTTTTATACTGCAGCCGGAAAGGGGGGTGGGATGCACCCTGGGGGCCTTTGCCTGTTGGGTTTTCTCCACCCACCTTCCCCAAACTGCCTTCCTATTGCAAAATTGTATGTTTGTGTGTGTCTTTGTGTGTTTCCCTCCCCACCCCATTATCTTCATTTGCCTCTGACTGCTTCGCATTTCAAGAAAAAGCCCCGGAGGTCAGTGTGGTTCCAGGACTTGGCAAGGCTGCAAAATTCTCTGGGTCAAGGCCCTTGGCTGGTTCTCCTGCTCTAATCCCTTGCCAAGTAATGACCAGCCCCCTGTCCTGGGAAGAGCAGAGGGGACCTTTTCAGCAGAATAATGAGTTTAATGGGGCAGTTGCTGCACGTTTCCTTAATGCACAATACGGTGGCCAGCAAACCTTCGGCGGGAGCGGGAGGGGGAACAGAGGGGCTGTGCAGGCCAGAGAGGGCCAAATTGCTTCCTTACCCCAATCACATCCCAGTTCTTAACCAAGAGAGCAAGGATGGGGAGGAGAAGAGAAACCGAATGGGTTTAATTTAGCAGCCATTAGCTTTTCAAACATCAAAGGGCACAAAATGGAAATCCTCATTAGCTAATAAAAAGCCCATTGCTCACTCTTGCATTCTTTAATATAATTAACAGCAGCCAGCACTTCAATTAAAGCTTTTGCAGACTCCATCCGCTCCGCAGCTTTCACCAATGAGGTGCCCATCATTCCTGCCAACCTTCCCACGAAGCCGGCTGGCTTGAAGGGAGCCCAGCAAAGCCACCGCCAGATTCTCTCGCAACCATAAACATGCACGTGGTGCACAACGTTTCCCCATTCCAGTTGTCCTTAGGGAAAGGGGAGGACTCTCGACAAGAACCGGTCTTCTTCCCCGTTGCTCTGCAAAACCCACTGAGCTCTCTCCTGTGTTCTCACAGACACCCACTGGGCCTCACTGCCTCTCCCTGAAAAGAGTGCAGGAGTGACTGCAGAGAAAGTTGGTAAACCAGGCAAGACAAGCAGTAGAGAATTCTTCATTAACTATTCAGGGCCAAATCTGGCCCTAAGTTCTGCCTCAGCTTACACAACAAAGAACTTCAAAGCAAAAGTTGATTGGTTTAGAAATAGCCGTCTATTCAGTTGCATGGCGGGAATTAAAGCCCTTGCTATGCAATTCAAGGGATGTTCTACTTGTTGTAGAAGTGAAGTAGATGTGAGCAACCTGGCTGACTCAGGAGAGACACAGTTTCGGGTCTCTTATTCTGAAGGCCAGTTATTGTTCCTGGCATGGTTTTGGGGCAAGGATTTGGAGTGAAACTAAGCATCAATGCAGAACGCTTTCCCCTGGAAACCTATTCTTAAGCACTTCACTTCTCCTTGAACAAATGTGGTTATATTTACGTGTACATGAATGCTGTTAAAAAAGTAGCAAACATTAAACAAAAACTGTGACAAGCGACAGAATGCAGGTTATTGTATTACAGATTTAGTAAAAAATGCCTATAATTTTCTGTGGTAAAGGAGCTGCGTGAGAATCAAAGGAAACCATGAATGATGTTAATGAAAGGGGTGCCTGTTGCAGCCAGGGGGGGTGGGAGTTCTGCAGTTGAAATACCAATAAAGGAAACACCTTCCCCTTTCCCAGTCAATGGACTAAAACACTGCTTGTCAGCCTTGGCAACTTGAAGACGCAGGGACTCCAACTCCCAGAATTCCCTGACCTTTCAGAGTTTAAGATGTGTGGACTTCCAACTCCCAGAATTCCCTAGCCCGGCTGAGGAATTTTGGGAGTTGAAGTCCACATGTCTTAAAGTCGCCAAGGTTGAACAATGCCACCCTAGCGGCAGCCTCCTTGTAGGGCCCTGGAGCAATTCCAGCCCTCCCTGGCATGATGGGCCCCAGACTGAGCCTTGGGCAAACTAAGGCGGGCTCTTCTTAGTAGACTTGGTAAAGAAGCGAGCGGGGGGCTTTGGGGAAGGCCATTCTTCCGGGCTTCCCAGATCAAGTACTGGAACTCACAGGGCGCCTGGCAGGGGTGGAGGTGGTAGAACTCTGCTCCGCTGGGCCTTCTTTTTTAAACTTTCCTTCACTGAAATATTTCTGCAGCCTTTCTTTCCTTAGCAGCATAGCCGGCATTTTTCCTTTTTTCTTCTTCTTTCCGAGTGGGATTTAAACCGCTCTCCCTGGAAGGGCCCAGCTGCTTCAGCTGCCTCCAAGGTGCTGCAGGAGCCACTCCAAGTCCAAGGCCAGTTCCTCTCCTTCCTGTTGTTTCTCCCTTGCGAAGGGCTTCGGCTCAGCTGGCTGAGAAAGAGGGTTGCAGCCTCTTCAGGATGTTGCCGCTGGGCTCCCAGCAGAGTGACTGTTTTGCTCCTCAGGCAGCCGGCATCAGCTCAGGGGCCGGAGAGAGAAGGTCCTAGGAATACAAACCTCCTCTCTGCTTTCTTGCCTTGGGAACAGAGTCCAATCCTTCAAGCTGGAAGACTAAAGACATGCAGCCCTTCCTCGGCTCCTTTGGCCAGCCAGGGCTGCTCCTGCTTCTCTGCCCCTTTTGCCAAGGAGGGAGATGGTGAACAGGATTACCAGCCACCTATCTGAGGAAGCACCAGGTGAGATGACCTGTCCCCGGGAAGAAGAGATAGCGGTTTCTGGAAAACCATTTGGGGCTCAAGGCTTCGCCTGTAAAGGTAAGAGACCAGCCTCTCTCTCTCAAGGGGTTAATTCAGACCTCACTTTCAAAGATGAGTGGTTGCTCTAAGTTTCTAAACATTTAAAAACAATTTTAAAAGAGCCACTTCCTCTACTCATTCCTCCAAGGAAGCCTATACTAATATCCACAACAGATAGGCAGCCCAGAAGACGATGATTGGGTCTGTAGGAAAGACTTAACCAGGTCAGTGAATGACCGGCTGCATTCACACAACTGATCTAAAACTAGGTTAGTTTTAAACCTGGCTTCTCCTTCTTTATGTACTGTATATGAATGTGGGCCCTTTGGGCTATTTTGTGACAATGCTTTGGGGGAAACTCTGAAAACTGGTTAATTCAGAACCCAGACGGGATTCAGTGAACAGCTTTTCCTTATGTCCACGAATGGTGGGAGTGTTAAGCCCTTGGAGAGAAACCAGGGTCCTTGACCGCTCTGCAGAGTAGGCTGGTTTGCCATGCCAGCTTCTACTTCTGTTGGTTGTGTCTTTGTCTGTTGTTTGTTTGTCATAAGTATTGTGTGCTCACAGGCAAGCAGCTGCTCTTGGTTAAACTTGGTTTACCTCGAAAAAGCAAAGTGGGGTTATATCGGTTAGGAACTGGAGAAGATTACAGGATAAATACTGAATCTGGAGGGGGGGCATCTCAGAAGGAGGCTGTTGTTGACCCACTGCTACAGAGGATGTATCTGGTGTGGCTTCCTAATCACTAGGAGTTGAGATCCACTCCGGCACCTATTCCCTTTGCTGCTAGAGTTGGGTGAAACTGACTTCTGTAATATCAGCAAAATACGTTAACTTCTGGAGAGTTTATTTACAGAATTAGCAAAGGGTGTGTGTGTTTTTTCTCTTCTTCTGAGCTGGTCCTCCATTTCAGAAGGCTTTCCTTTTGAGTCAAAAAGGCATAAGGCTGCTGAAAACGAGTCTTCTCTTTGTATATTAAATAAACAGGAACATTCTGGGATCTCTCATCCAGAGAGCATCAGGAGGACTGGTCCTTATGTGTGAATAGCCATACTACTCAGTTGAAAGAAGTTGGAACATGGGATTATTTTTGATTATTCAATGGATGCTCTGCCTTTCCCTTTAAGACAGAGATGTCCAACTTGGTCTCTTTAAGACTTGTGGATGTCAACTTCCAGAATTCTGGGAGTTGTTGTTCAGAAGTCTTAAAGTGGCCAAAGTTGGACATCCCTATTCAAAGATGTTTAATGCACCTAGCAGTTCCCTGATCTCTCTGGACTGAGGGGAGCCCTTCCGTCCCCTGCCCACCCCCCACCCACCCCCGTTAAGTGTCAATTGGGCTTATCCTTGGTTTGTGCAGGTCGAGTCATGGTGAACCTGGGCCAGGTACCGCATTGAAATCAGAACATTTGCTGTATTCAAATTCTAAAGTGGGAGTCCCCCCTCTGGAGAAATTGTGGGAAGTTACCCAAAGCATAAAAAAGGTTGCCTCCCCCGTGCATATGTGCAAGAAAAATGGAAGGAAAGTGCTGCTGCGGGGGTGGGGGTTGACCTCCTGCTGTCCCGGGGGCAAGGCTACCTGCTGGAGCAGAGGCTGCAAGTGCCATGCCAGGGAAAACGGGCAGAGAGCAAATACTGAGCTACGAGCTGCTTTAACAAGCTTCTTCAGTTGGCCGCTCTTTCTTTCTCTGCCCTGGGCGAGGTCTCAGGGGCAGCCTGGCTGGGTGAGGCTGGCAGGGTAGCCTGAGCCTGCCTGGAAACAGGATCTCCTCTGGGCAGCCCCGGCCCTCTCCCTCCCTCTCCTTGACCTGCTGGGCAGCCCTTTCCCAGGCTGTGACCCAAGAGAAGGTCAAGTGACATCCTTCTAGGGTGGAAAGAAGCCAGCCCTTCCCCTTCTGCATCCCCCCCCCCCCGCCTTTCCAGCCCATTGTTCACAGGCGGAGAATTTGGCCCGCTGCCTTGGCACTGCGCCCTGCCTGGTCTCGCTCTCCAGCAGCCCAAAGAGGGTGGCTGTTCCCCAGCATGGCAGAGCTGCCCGCTCGGAAGAGCAGCTGGGTGGGAGCTGCGGAGAGGCACAGCCGGGCTCCTGGGAGTCCATCTGCTTCCTCAACAAGGTGGCCACCGGGCCTGGCTTTGCAGCTGGCTTCCTACCTAACTGCCCACGGACACAAATGGGCAGGAGGAGGACCAGCAGGGCTGTTCCAGTTGGGGTCTCTTTGGACAGGGAAGTGTGCATCCCATGAGGGGAGGGGTTGCAGAGGCTCTTGTCTTGTGACAAACCAGCCATTGTTGCTGTAAACCATGGCTTAGCATAATGCCCAGAGTTGAGGTGAAGGATCTTTGCTGCTCTCTGAGCTTGGTTGTTTTCTTGCAGACAGACGTTTCATTACTCAGACTAGGTAACACCATCAGTACTCATGATGTTAGCTCTGACTAGCTCTGATGGTGTTAACTAAGTTTGGGTAATGGAACGTCTGCAAGGAAACAACCAAGCTCAGAGAGCACCAAGGATCCTCCATGATGGCCCCTGCCAGACAGATGCTTGGAGGCCGGGGTAACTGTATAAACCTGGGTTTAGGCTGACATGAGGACTTGCCACTTAGCTGCCCTGGTCACAGAACGAAAGGGAGCCCGTGTGGCCAGAGGCTTGAAAAGGGCTGGTCCCAGCCCACGCACAATCCTGCTCTTCTGAGGCTGTTTCGACCCAGAACTTGTGGCTGCCTTGGAAAGAGCAGGGGGGGGGGGAATTTGCAACGAAGGCTGAATAATAGCTGAGGAGCTTCCCCAGGAGATGCCATCCTGGCCCAGGTGGGAGACCTCAATTCTCCTTTCCAACAGCTGGCAGCCTTGGGTGGGGTGCAGGAGGCGGTCGCCCTATTTCCTGCCCTTCTTCCCCACCACCGTAGGGTGGCTTTAATGCTGGTGCATTTGTGTTCATGTGAAGGCTAGGCAAGAGCTTGCTTCTATGGCTCTCTCTCTCTCTCCGTGTGTGTCTGTGTGATCTGTTTAAGAGGCACACAGATCCTCAAGCAAACTGGGTGAGTGGGGATTTCTCCCCCTTTCTTTGCAAAAACAGGAGGGAGGAGGGGATTAATTCAGAAAGGGGAACTGTGGTGTCTGGACAGGTGCAGGTTCTGACAGTTTTGAATGGTTGCCAGCCAGCCCTCTGAAATCCTCCGCACATCTGCTCTCATCAGTTGGACAACAGATGGGCCCTGCTTTTAATATTTTTGGATTCAGTTAGATTTAGGAGCTGATGTGAACTGATTGCAGAGCGCAGGTGTGGAAAACACAAGCTGCTTTGCAGGCAGGAAGTGTGGGTCAGGCCTTGGCAAGGCTGGGCAAGGACCCCTTGTTCGCCTCTGGGAAATGGGGGAGGGGGAGGGAGGGCAGGCAAGAGGAAACTGGCGGCTCCAGGCTTTTTCACACGCGTCTCGGGTTTCAGATTATTTTTAGTTAGTTGTTGGAGTGTCTACGGCCACGGATGGGGGGGGGGGAACGCCATCATGGTAGCTCCTGGCAAAAATGCCAGCGCACCAACTGCAAGAGGAGAGGGTGAGTGAGAGAATTGGGGTTAAGGAGAAAAGCAGGGAAAGTGTTTTGTGAGGTGCAGGAAACTTTCTGGGGGAGAAGGGGCGTCCCGAGGGCTGCAGGTGAAAGAGATACAGCTGAAGGGCTAAGCTGGGTGGTCAGAAAAGTCAAACACTTCGGCCCAATCCCACAAACAGACCCCAGACCCCTTTCTACAGCACCCTGGTGCTAGTTGTGCCTGCCGCCTCCTTCCTCCCATTCGCCAGCCAGGCGGCCAGTTGGGGAGTGGCCCAGCAAATGCAGGGGGTCCCCGCAAGTCCCTTGCCCCAAGTCTGCAGGCGGCGCCACAGCCAGCTGGACCCCCCAGCCACACCGAGCCTCCCCCCTCCTGCTGGTGGCAGACGAGGCTTTGGGCTTTGCGACCCTTCGGATTAAGGATGGGCCAAGCGGCACCCTCAGAGAGGTCTAAGCTCCGGCTGCAAACTTCCCCACTGGCTTGCAGGGCTCCTCCCGGGGCTTTGGTGGCCGAGCTTGCTCGCCCCCGCCAGCCCTCCTGCCCCTCAGTTAAGCCTTGCCACCCCCCTCGCCCCACCCGGCATAAATCCAGCAGCAGCAGCAGCAGCAGGAGGACCATCTGGGCACCCCTGGCAGTGGAGAGAAAGGCGAGCAGGTGGAGGACCCTTCCCTTCCCTTCCCACTGGTCCTCTGCTTACGCCAAGGCAAATCAAGGCAGGCTGGTCTTGAGTTTCTCTGAAGCCCCCCTGCAAGGCCACCTCTGCCTGGCCCTCTTCCCAACCCTGCATGGGACATCTGGCCATTCAAGGACTCTTGAGCCAAAGAGGATTCCCACTAGCCTTTAAGCCCACAGGAAAGGGTTACAGAGTCAAGATAGTGGCCACCCAATGAGACTGAGTCCCTGCCATTCTCATGGCTGTCATCTTGACCATACCCTGAGGATATTCTCAGGCTATCCAGGTGCCCCTGAGTACCCTCCTCTTCCACCTCCTCCTCTTTTCTCCCAATGGACACCCCAAACTTTCTGCATCTTTGCCAAGGCTGCCCAGCTGGTCTTCCACAGGGCAGTGCCCCCCCCATCCCACTGGAATGGAGACCACTGCCCTCTCCCACCATCTGGGGCCTGCCTGGCTCCCTTTCCCAGCCCCTCCCCGCCCTGCCAATTGATCCTCCACCTTGGCCCGCACACACGTGGTGGTGCCTCTTGTAGATTCGTTGGAGCGGCTGCAGGGGGCTGATATGGAAATTGCATCGCCCGGGCAATCTGTAGCTGTTCACAGCCGTTGTGGGAGATAAGCAGGTGCTTATTCACCAGCAGAGCAGCTGCAGATGACTTCCTCCCACCCACCCACCCACCCTGGAGAAAAGCTACTTGAGGTTGGGCTCTGGTGACGGCCAGGGTGATAGGCGAGGGAGGGGCATCGGGTGGGGTGGGGGGGCTCTTCTGCTGCACCTCCATCTTTTATTTTCTTCCCTCCCCCTCCCATCTCCTCCTCTCCCACACTTACTCCTCCTGTCTCCTGCCTTATCTCCTACTCCATGCCTCCCTTTGATTGCTTTCCCTCCTCCAGAAGGAATAATTTATTTGAACGCCTTCCCCCCCCCCTTTCTTTTTCTGTCGGCAGCTTTCCGGCTCCTTTCTCCCCCCTTCCCATTTTCAAGGGGATGTTTGTCCCTCCTTGGCATGATAGGGTGATGGCAGATGGCAGGGCAGGGGAGCAGCAGACTCCCCCTGGTCCTTTTGCAGAGATGGGCCCTTTTTCTGTGCCTGGTCCCTCCCGCCTACCCGGAAAGCCCAGATGAGGGTTTGAATCCACACATCGCAGTAAGCCAGAAGGCGGCTTCTTAGCCTTAAGTCAGGGAGCTGTGTGAAGCCAGCCCAAGTTTGCTTGCACAAACCTCCCAGCTGTATCTCAGTCAACAAGCTTCACGGCTAAGCAGATGGGGCAATGGACTCCCCACCAAGGGAAAAATCCAGCCGGGGGCCTGGTGGCATGATGGGGTGAAAGTCTGCATGTTTCCCCTCACTTCCAAAAAGCCCCTCGTGTGTGTCTGCTTTTTTTCTGGAATTTCCCCAGGGAGAAAAAAACAACATTAGTGAGTTGCTGTCCTGATGCAGCTGTGCAGTTTTCTGGGCAAGGGGAGGCATTGACCAGCTCGCCCTTGGTGAGAAGGTTCAGTTGGGCAGGGGCTGCCCACTTGCCCAGATCCCACTCTGCCCCCTCCAGGAAGCAGCTGGATCTCAGGAAGGCTGCCCTGGCCAAGAATGGCAGGCAGGCAGGCAGGCAGGCAGGCAGGCAGGCAGGCAGGCAGGCAGGCAGGCAGGCAGGCAGTCCTTATCATCACGACCAAGCTGGGCTGAGGTTTCAAGCCAGTCTTTGGCTCGAGCAGTGATTGAAAGAGTGGCAAAAGAGTTTTATCTGGGGGAGCCAGAAGGCTCGGTCCGGTAAATAATGTTGCATAAACGCATCAAGCCGGAAGGATGAGAAATGTCACATTCACACTTGCCTTTACGCAACTGCCCACTGGGGGGCTGTTTTGGATGCCAGGCTGCGCAGAACAACTTTGGAGGAGAACATTTCCCAGGACAAGCAGAGGCTCTTCTGGCAATGAGCTGTCCACCTTGCAGACCCCAAGAGACCCTCGCTCTCTTTCCCACGACCTTGGAATGTCTCTCCGGGGAAACACCTGGAGAGCTTAGAAGCCACTTGTTCTCCTCCTGACCTCAGCAGGGAGAAGAATGACAGAAAAACCACAGCTGTTGCCTTGAGATGGATCTTGGGCTGTGCCCTTTTCCTTGGCCCCACCCTTGTTCATCTAAGTTGGCACCTGTTCCAGCAGGGCAGGTGGGGATTGCCCAGGAACACCTGTGCTTTGCATGCCAATGGTGCCAATCTGGGCCACCTGCAGCACTTCAATAAGCAAAGTATGGGAGGGAACAATCCCTCGAGACTTCAGGGAGACTACCAGAGAAACAGAGAGGGCAGCAGAGTGCCAAAGAGGCCCTTGGTACACACAAGCAGAGAAGGATTCCAGATGTAGGGCATCTCTGCCCACATGATGGTCAAGGCTGGGTATGGTCTGCACAAAGCAGGATCCAACCATGCCAAGGCAAAGAGCCTCTTCGGTGCCGAAGGAATTTGCGAGGCTTCAGCTTAAGTCTTAACTCTGCCCTGGTGGCTTTTAAACCACACCCTGTCGCTTAGTGTGGGGTGGGAATCGAACTGCTTGCCCTGCAGTCAAGGCAAGCCAGGATTTTCCCCAGAGGAGTTGAAGGGATGCCAAAAGGGCAGCAGGTGGCCAAATCAAATCAAATCAAATCAAATCAAATCAAATTTTATTCATCACATGCACAGTCATACATGGTACGAAATGCAGTGAAATGTGTATATGTCCAACCCTTAGAGCTGACGGAACTCTCCAAATTGAGTAGTTTAAAGTATCCAGAAAAAAATAGATTCAAGGAATTTTTCTGGAGAGAAATCTCTGGAGATTCATGGAGACCCCACCCCCACCCCCGCCTATTGCCTGTTCAGGCCTAGACAGCAGAATGACAGAGTGAGACGGGACCTTGAGGGTCTTCTTGCCCAACCCCCACACCCTTTCAGACAAGTGGCTGTCCAGTCTCTTCTTCTAAAACCCCCAGTGACGGAGCACCCACCACTTCTGGAGGCAGCTTCTGTTCCTCTGATTAATTGTCCTCACTCTTGGGACGTTTCTTCTTAGTTCCCGGTTGCGTCTCTCCTTGGTTAGCTTCCCCTCCAAACTAGACACTCCCCTCCTCCCCCCCAAAGACCGAAAGTGGGCCGAAAGGCTTGGCCTGCTTCAGAAGGCAGGAGAAGAGCCACCATCTCTCCCCTGGGCCTGAGGGAGGCTGGAAGAGGATGTGAGAACCGGGGCAGTTTCTCTGAACCCACAATGGGGTTTTCCGTTATTTTGGGTGCAGCTCAAGGGGCTCCCTTCTTCTCCACAGTGAAACTAGAAGGGCTGGGGGAGGGGGGAATCCCCAACCCAAAATAACAGGCTGGGCTTACTCCATGGATGCCACACGGTGGCCTTCCCCTTGCAGTGGGCTCACTGGGGCGTGCAAAAAGGCAGGAGGACCAAGCAGGTGTTGGGCTTCCCCCTTGGCATGCAGATCAAGGCGGCTAGTGTGGGGAGGAGCAGTTCTGCTATGGGGCTGCCTGCTCTTGATCTCCTCTGTTCCTGAGGATCCTGCCTGACTGCCCACCTTTGGCACATACAGTATCAGGGGTGGGGTGGGGGGCTGGATTGGCCTGGGGGTTACCAGGGGGAGGATGGCAGAAGAGGCCCTGCAAGCCGGCTGCCGGTTTCCATTGGAAGCTAAAAGGAGAGGGGGGGCATCCGCTGGGAGCTGCCACCAAGCCATGCCAGTCGGAGTACCGGCACTCAGTGCTGCACATGCTCAGGGACTCTCTCTGTCTTGGCTTCCAGGGGTCAGAAACAGAGCCCAGGAGGGGGCTATCTGCCCTGCCCTTCCATCAACTCCAGAGAAAGACAGGGCAGCTCCCATGCTCATGCTGTATCACTCCAGTCCGGGGTGCAAAAAACAAGGAAGGGGGGAGGGGAGGAGAGGGGAGGGGAGGGAGGGGCAGTCATGTTGAATCACAAAGCGGCAACACAACTTTTCACTTCTCTCTCCCCCCCCCCCCCCAAAAAAAATCTCTGTCAAGGAGACATTTTTGTGGGAGGAAGGCCAGACTGTTAAGGAGCTCAGCTCTTCAGAGGGAAGGAAAAATAGCTTTTGTGCCAATGCCCATCCAGCCCTCCTCCTTGCCCTCCCAAGAAGATGCCACCTCCCTGTGGGGGACCTGGCCCAGGTGCAGGCCTGGCTTCCATGTTTGGGGAAGTCCAAAGGAAATTGGCCAGGAAGGGCCCCGGGGCCCCAGGCGGCGCTGAGCTTGGCCACTGACACAGATGGTTCCTGTGGGGAGGAAGAGCAGCACCCGGCTGCCCCCCTCCCTCAGAACCGCTGTGGCTCTCTCTACAGGGCAGAAACAATCGTGCACAACAGGATGAGTGTTTAGGATGAGATGTTGAAGTCAGACACTTCTTGGCATCCTAAAGTGACATCCAGGAAGGGACGTGCAGCCGAATGGCCAATGGCTGCACATAGTAAGCGAACTGGAAAGAGGTCACTGTCCTCTCTGCAAGTTGGCATTCTCCAGGGCTCCAGGGTTCACAAACTCAGACTGGTGTCTCCAATTTAAGGGAACGCCAATCACCAGACTAAACTCATCCTGCCATTTAGACTTGGAACCAAGTGCAACTGTCTTGTTAAACAGATCAACATGATGTGTGAACTAGATCACACCGCACAAAGGCAGGAATATCTGGAAGCCGTGAAGACCCCAAGCAGGGCTTGGCGGGGAAAAGGTGGAATTCACCAAGTGTGTAGTTTGGGGCCCTTCACGGAGTGTCATTCTTGCCCCCTCCCTTTGCCATGGGGCAGAGAGCCTGTTATCGGCCCGTGCACTGGTGCAGGCAGGGCGGGACTGGGAAAGGGAAGCGGATTCTGGCAGGGCAGGGCCGCCCCGTGCCTCCGATAACAAAGCCCTGTTTTTAGCTTGGGAACTTGGAAAGGAGGCAGGTGGCCAAGGCCAGGCCAAGCTGTTGGCAGCCTGCCCACAAGGCGTCTCTTCTGTTCCATTCACAAAAGTGGAGAGTTGGGATGGACAATGGCCCAGGCAGTCAGGGTGGACCTCTGACTTCGGATTAACATTTGAAGGACATTTCCCTCCCCCTCCCCCCCCCCCAAAAAAAAACAAACCTGGCTAAGGCTTGAGATTTGTCAATAAATTCACAACATTGGCCTAAAGAAGCTTCTACTCCCATATCACAACCAAGTTGGCAGCAGGGCTGATGCCTCGATTCTCCTTCACATGTCAAGCAAATTCTGCCTGAGTTCAGATGTTTGGCCAAGCTGTGAAGAACAGTTTGCAAACTGTAGTGAATGGATTCTAAAGCCTGATTTGCTTTAATCATGGTTTTTTGACCAAGATACAATTGACTCCTATGCCATCAGGGTCTCTTAAAGCCATGCAGTCAATCTCATGGATAGGTAGTGGTCTACTCTCTGCCTGAACCTCCCCAGTCAAGGGAAGCCACCAGTTCTGCACACGGCCTCTTCTCATTCTCATTAGTTGGGAAGGAATTCTTAAGGAGGACATAGAATCTGTTGTCTTGCAAGTGAAGTCCGTTTCCAGGTGCTCTGGGCTCCAGACAAGGTAGGGTCAGCCTTGACCTGGCTCTGCTTGATGCTCCTTCAGATGGTGGACATGCTTCTCCTCTCCAAGGGCTGCTTTGAAGCTCTGCAGTATCATTTTCAAGCCTTCCTGGTTCAGTTCATACAGCTCACTAAGCCAGAACCAAGCCATTGCACGATGGCTTAGCCTGGTAGGTCAAGCCTGGTGTTGTTAAGAATCAATCAAGGTGTTGCTGTCTCTGCAGAAGGTCTCCTCTCAGCTCTGCTGATTTTGGGGTGGTGTTCAAACTATACAAACTATAGTAGAGTTGGTTTAACCATGGTTTGTGGAAGAAACCACAACTGAACAACCACAACCAACCTCTGAAGCCGCAAAGATGATCCATCATGAGTTCTGCCCTTTTCCTGTAGCCCTAAGAACCCCAGCAGAAAAGCAGCTGGGGAGCTTCGAGAGGCCAATACACCCCCAAAACAAGGCCGCCCTTTCTCCCCCTCCCTGCCCCTCCCCTCCCCTCCAACACACTTTTCTCAAGACCCAGCAAAACAGAGACTTCCTGCCTGCCTGCAGATGCCACCCAGCCGGATGCAGCTGCAAGTGGCGATAACTCTGAGCAGAAGGGAGCTGCCTCCTTCCTCAGACCACTGGCTGCCTCCGAAGCCCTTATCTCCTCCACACATTCCAGCCTGAATTAAAAGCCTTGGGAAGGGAGAGGTCTTCTGCCTGAAATGAAATTAAAAGGCTGCAACATGCCCTCTGCAGCCCGGCTCCTGGGATTAGCTGGGATTTAGACGCCGAGATTAAGACAAACACATCCAGGCCTCAATGGGGGAAGCACATTGCTGCCTGAATACCAATTGCTCACCTAGGGCAGCGGAGCAGGAGGGTGTGTGCACATGTGTAGTGTAGTGGGGGAAGAGAAAGAAGGGCGTTGAGTCGGCTGCCTTCATGGCAGCTGAGTCCGGCAGGTGGGTGTCACGCCACATGCAGGTTTGAGCCCAGCTGAGGGAGCAGCTGGACGGCTGCCTCTGAACCTGCCTCTGCCCCAAACAGCTTTTCCATATCAGCACCTTGCAGGCGAAGGAGAAACAGAGGATGCCCCAGTTCCCACCCAGCTTCCTTCCCCGCAGGGTTAGGCTCTCTCTGTCATCAAACACCACCGGAGGATGCTGGTGTGATTCGGTGCCAAGGACTGGAGGCCGCTTCCCAGATCACTTCCAGATCTTGCAGCATTTGCAGGTGTTTCCCTAAACGTGTGTCTTAAGGCACCAACTCAACAAGCCATGTGATGGCTTAGCACACTATCCGAAGCAATCCAAGCCCACCTGCGCACCTCTTTCAGCCTTCTCCTACTTGGGGCAGGACCAGAGCTCCAGAGGCAGCTCCCTGGAGTTGAACCACTTTGGATTCTTCCCTGCAGAGACCCAACCTCTGACTGACCCTCTTTCCCCTCCAAGAATTTGCATGCCAATTGGGGTGGGGGCTCCAGAGTTTACAAGCAGCGGAGTCAAGAAAACTGTGCCCTCCTCAGCTCCACTGCATCCCTTCCCAACCTTTTGGGCTTTCCAGAGATGGTGGGGGCAGCCGCAAGGCCAGATGCGTTTCCACAGGTCCACTCCAGGGCCTCTTGCTAGGCTTTCGAGGCCAGGCTCGATCTCCTTCCAGATGCCTTGAACCTTTAAGATCCTAACATTTCCCAGGATCCATACCTGCAGCTTTTGTCTGCAAAGATCTGTTGATCTAGGCTCCGCTCCAGGGAGCTGTCTCTGGAGGTCTGGTCCAGCCCCAAGTAGGAGACGATCTTAGGATCTTAGCGCAGGCAGCAGGGACTGCAAACTCACAAACTCCCCCACCCCCCCACCCCAGCACGAGAGCTCACTCTTGCTATTGTTCTTCTTTTCTTTCCAGAATAATGGAAGAGCATCCAAGAATGCATTAGGGCCCCAGAAAGAACATTTCTCCCCTGAGGGGATCAGCTCCTCTCCAACCCTCTGGGAACCCACGGTTCCACCAAGACTGAGAAAGGCTCACACTGGCAGGCAGGCAGGCAGAGGCAGGCAGGCAGGCAGGCAGGCAGGCAGGCAGGAGGGTTCTCTGCTTTTTCAAAAGCTTTCCCAATCTCACCAGCTTGTAGCTGCAAAAAACAGCAGCAGCTCATGAAATGGGGGGGGGGGGGGTTTCAAATCTTGTGCTCCCCAGCTCTTCAGGGGCCAAAGCAGCAACTCAAACCTGGATGTTCGTAGTGGTCCTGCCTCACTCATCCCCAGCGGGAGGCAGCCTTTCCCAACTGGGCGGGGGGGGGGGTGTGGAACTGCCAAGAAGGCCCCCGAGGGTTCAGTGTGGATGAAGGGAAAGTGTTGTCACTAAAAGCTTTTTCTCCACTCTGGTTCTGGGGAGATGCCACGGAGGAGGGAAGCATCGCCTTCTGCTGGCTTTGCAGCTTTGCCTTGGAGCGTTTCTTCACCCCAATTGGTCCTGAGCATGTTGGGTGCGTAGAAAGAGCACAAAGCAATACAGGGAGTGCTTGACTTACAACAGTTTGTGTAGTGACCGTTCGAACTTAGAACAGCCTGGGCTTCCCCCCTCCTCTCCTGAGCTCTGCTGCAGGGGCCCCTGGGAAGAAGGCTTGTCATCCTCTTGCACAATGTGACTGCTTGGCAAGCAGAAAAAGCCCGTTGCCCCCCCTCGGCTAAAAGCTGCGGTTAGATTGCAATTGCAGTGAAGTGGTGTCTCTTGCATTTAACATTCCTATGCAGCTTGCCGAACAAAACCGGCGACAACAGACCCTTATTTCTCCCAGTGGTAAATTATGACTTCAATAGGCTGAAATTACACCCTGCGTGCAGAAATCAGGGGGAAGAAAGACCCGGGCTATCCACATTGACATTCTGGGGGCACTGCGGGGGTGGGGAGGGGAGGGGAGGGGAGGGGGGGTGGGGGGGAGAGAAAGGAAGCCCGCAAAGCTATCCTTAACCAGGACTGTGGAACAATGCCAGTTTTGTGGAGGTTTATTTCTCTGGGACACAGCCAGGGACTTCCAGCCCGGGTGATGCCGTGTGACGGGGCAGGTGACGTTGGGTAGCCTGGGGAAGACAGACCCGAATCTCTCTGGCTAACTTCGCGTCGGGAGGGCCTGCTTTTCTGCACTTGACAAAGCTCTTATGTCACCCTCTACCTGCTCGATGCAGCTGACCGCATGGCGGAAGACCTCGGTGTCCAGAGATATCAATTGTGAGCCAAGCCACTTGCTCCTTCACATGACAATATGGGGTGCCCTTCTCTGTCTCTCTCCCACCCCCCCATTTCCTCGGTGCAATCAGATGCATAGCTATGGGAGTTATGCAAGCTGTGGAGGGGGATGCCCCAGCCGCTACCTCCCAGGCAGCACCAGCACTTGGGGAAACAAGCAGGTCCGCCCGGTTTTATCTGCTGCTGAGCAGCATCACAACAGCTCTTCAATGACCAGCAGTGGCCAGCGATAAAATGCTTCCTTTGCTGTCATTCGAACCCTCGGCCTCGCCTGCCATAGCCCTCCTCGCCTGGCCTCACTGGGCCCAATGGGGAGCAATGCACAGAGGCATCTGGCAGGACAGGCTGCTCAATCTGCTGTAGGGCAGTTACCATAGGGAAACAGAGGCAACATTTCACACCTTGCTATACTCCAACAAAGGAAGGATACTTAATATGGAGGGAGGGAGGGAGGGAGGGAGGGAAGGAGATTGTGTAAAACTATCGTACATGATTAGTATCTTATTGTTCCTTATGTCTACTAGAAATTGAGTTAGTGGTCAATTTGAGTTGGGAAGCAGTTTGATTGACAGGTCCTATCAGGAGCATGAAGAAATCCTACCTTAGCACCAGGCATAAGAAGGGGTTAGGATAAGAACCCCAACAGTGTGATCCTGACAGACAAGGCTGCAGCCAAGATTCTCAAAGGAGCAGAGCTGTGAGAAAATTATATTTATTTTCTTTATATATCCAATTGCCCATCTGGCTCATGGAGTTAGCCATCTCTCCTGCACTTGGAGGTCACTTGTCCATGGGGCCAAGATGTCCTTGGTGCTCTGTCCTTATCTGGGCCAAGGGGAGTTCAGCCAGCCTTCTGTGGCCAATGGGAGACATCTGGAGGCTCACTCACACAGTGGGGAAGGGGGCAGAGGGTGTCCTCCCCAGGGATCTGCTAGCTGGCCTTCAAAGCTACACGTTGGTCTGTGTGTCTTTGTGTGTGTGTGTGTGT
>JAEANM010001978.1:0-25847 GCA_017656035.1 Myanophis thanlyinensis
GCCAGACCGGCCTGTTGGAACAAATAGGTTTTTAATGTGCGCCGGAAGGTCCGCAGGTCTGTGATGGTCCGGATCTCCAGGGGCAATTTGTTCCAAAGGAAGGGTGCCCTCACAGAGAAGGCTCGACTCCTTGGGGCTGCCAGATGACAACGTCCAGACAATGGAACCCCAAGGAGGCCCACCCTGTGGGAACGCACAGGCCGGTGGAAGGCTGATGGTGGCAACAGGTGGTCCTGTAAATACCCTCATTAATGATATTGGCAATAATGATGGTGGTGGTGGTGGTGATGATGATGATGATATACCCATTATCATCAGGGCTTTTGGTACCATGTCCAAGAATTTTATAAAATACATCAAGAAATTGCAGCTTCCTGCAATAACATCAGTGGAACTACAAAAAACTGCACTACAACATACATTTCAAGAAGATACTTGATTGATACTTAGGGTGCTGGCAGCAACCCATATCAACACATGAAGAATGATTGCAAGAATTGGATATGGCCAGTCTAGAGAAAAGAAGGACTATAGGTGACATGATAGCTGTGTTCCAGTATTTGGAAGGCCATCAGAAAGGGGAGGGGGTAGATTAACCTGCTTGAGGAAGAGTGTGGACAGGAAGACCTCCAAGGTCCTTCCAGTTCTATTCTGATTGATTGATTGATTGATTGCTTGATTGATTGATTGCTTGAGTTGTCGGTAGCTGTGTACCTTCTTTGAATGGGGTGCCTCAGGAGCTTTCCCCGTCCTAGCCCTGATAGAAAGCACTGGCATCCTCCGGTCTTATGAACTAGATAATATGGACTGATGAGCAGGAACCTTTTGCAGGCTGATGGTACCGAGGGACCCCCAAGTGAAAAGGATGGCTCGGATGCATTTCTAGGTGCCTCAAGGACGGAGATTTCATTCTCTTCAGAGATCTGACTGGATGACATCAGCTTGTCTACCTTACTGCCTGAAGAAGAAGGCAACCTCTGGGGAGGCAGCAGAGAGAAGTGCTGGGATGGGCCTGACTGTCTATAGTCCAGTGGCGGCAAACCTTTTACTTATCGAGTGCCAAAAAGTACATGCTTTGCCCATGCCATCTGCACTTGTGTGCGACTCCTCCATGTGTGCTGCATGTGCAACCACACCATCTGTGCATGCATGCAGCTTTTGCATGTGCAATGCATGCATGCTGTGCAAAGGCACTCGTGCACACATGAGAAATCATGTGTGCATGTGCAGGAGAGCTCCAAAGACCAGCTGGATTTCCTGCTGCAATTACATGCATGCACAGTGGATTGCCAAAGACCAGCTGGGTCTCTGCAATGATGCATGCATGCATGTGCAATTGCATGTGCATGCTCAGCTGGAGGTAAGTTGGCTGACAGTTTGTGAGCCCAGCAAGATGACTCTGCATGCCACCTGTGGCATCTGTGCCATAGGTTCGCCATCAAGGCTATGATCCCTGGCCTCCTGAGTCTTCAGGAAAGGCTGCATGGGAGAGCTTTGGGTCACCAGGATTGGGCTGCAATTCATGTGGCTCCCTGACCAGATTTTTCAGTCCAAACCATGGCAATAGAGAATCCTTTTGGAGGGCTCAGTTTTCCTTCATGGGAGGAGTCACTTCTCTGCTGCCTTCCAACCTTCTACCCATCCATAAAATATTGCACCCCATGAAAAGGAGGAAAGCATCGTGAGTGGACTAGCTAAGCATGGCCATTGGAGTCTCGTAGAAGAAGCAGCCGTCGCTATGGTGTTATGCAGGAGCCCTCCTTATGCAGGAATCTTTTCTCGAGCCAGGCTTCTGGGAGAGGCAGCCCTGCACGTCTCTGGCAACTCTTTGTGGCCCCAAATGCCTCCTTTGAGAGTCTTCTTGGATGCTGGGCTGTACTTATCTTGCCTCCCATTCCCCAAATCCCAAGAAGAACGGTGTCTGGCCCATTAGAGGCTCTGCTGCCCGGTCCCAGCTGGGCTCTGAGTCTCTGCTGATGTTCTCCCTTGAGTGCAGAGCTCCTGATCAGCGGGCGCTTTCCTAAGATCCAGCGTCTTCAAGCATGAAATTATATGACCCTGCCTTGACTTCAGATTTTCTACAGTTAATATCTTTCCCAGAATACAAATAGCCGCAGCTCAAGGCTATTTTCCTTTTCTGCTCCTCTTCTCGGGAGCTGGAAAACTTCCCATGTCCTGAGCTGTGCCTTCCTTCTTGTCCTACCTGCGCATCTCATCTACACTTTGGAATGGGAGCTTTTCTGCTGAAAAGTATTAGCCATTGCTTTGCATATTATATTAGACCTTTTAGCTTTGACACATTTTATTTCTGCAAGGCCAACGAGGTGGAGGAGTGGAGGTTGATAGAATCCACTGGGGCTGTTATCTAGTCTGCGTTCTTTTAATATATTTCTCATGGGAAAGTTTCTCTGGGCTGCGAGGGGAAGTTGTGGATAGAAGATGTGAACTTTCTTTGAAGGGGTTGGTGAGAAATTAATATGTGATAATTAGTGGGGTGGAACTTTGTTTTACTTGGGTGGAGAAAGCCCAGGAATTTTAGATTCAGGATTTCTCCAGACCGTACCAGAACAATGTCTTCAATAAAATCTTATTCTATGGACTTTCGTTTCTTTGGAATTCTGATTGCGTTGCTGACATTGTGTGGAACCCTGACACCTGGTTTCATCCATGGGCTGATCCTGAGACCACCTGATGAAAACTCAGAGAATTGCTGGCCTTTAGAAATGAAATCCTCAATACGTGTTAGACCTTCAAGTTTCCTTTTCTGTTGATCTGGTCTCATCAGTTCCCAGTCAGCCAGCAGCACCAAAATTGGGGTGACTTTGTTCAATAGCAAGTCCTGATCCCTAAAAGGGTTTGAACTGATTAAGTTCTACAACCAGAACTCTATGCCAGAGGTCCCCATGGTTCTCAGGTCATGGAACCTATAGAATCTCAGTCATTGTTCACAAGGCCCAAAGCACAAAGCAGCCTGAGGTAGTTTGCTCTCTTTGCATCACCGCGTACATTTGCTCCACTTCTCTGGTCCCATAGCACACAGATGGAAAACCACTGTGCTGTGCTACAAGCTGCAGGTGTAGCACTTGCTTGTGTCACACTGCTGACTCATTCCACATCCCTTTCCTACCTCTTCCTTGCCAAGCCAGGTAAATCTCACCTGTTCCTTTAGACCATACTGCAAGGCTTCTTTCTGGCAGTACAAATGGGTAGCACAACACTGGAAGCCAGGGAAGTCCCATCTGTGCCCTCCTCATGGAAAGACTCCCTGCCACTGACTGACCCCACTCGGAGGGAGGGAGGGAGGGAGGGAGGGAAGTCAACCCAGCTCCTTGGGCACCACCATTCTGAGAATGGCTGGGATGCAGCCTTTATGGCTTTGGCTCCAGAAGAAAAATCTCCAGGTCTTCCTTGGATTTTTTTTTTTTCTTCAGATAAATTTATGACAAATCAGATCATAAATGCTGCAAGCGGCTCCTTGAAACTCAGACATTTTTTTAAACAGCTCTATCAGCTGTAGAGCCCCCTGAAAACCATCCGTCTGGACTGGGGAGTGACGGCTTTGCACAGCCAGATTGAAAGGAGGAGGGGGCACTGCTCAGGGGTAGCCTGGCTGCCCACTTTCTCACCTGGATCACTCCTTCTGAGGGGCTCCAGACTCTTCTCCTATCACACATCCAAACCCCAGATAAACATCAGCATGCCAAGAGACTCACACCTGCGGCTGGAAACTGCAATTGGGCATTGAAGAAACTGTTTTAGTTGCAACTAATTTTCACAAACAGAATTCAGCATTTAGGGCTCAAAGCTCCAGGCATTGGCTCAGTGGCCCTGGACAGCTCTCTCATGGGGTTGGAGGGTAAAAATGTGGGGGAGTAGCAGCTGCTTGGTGTTGAGGCTGGCATGGGGCTGGCATGGTGGGAGAGGGGCAGCACTGTAAGGTTGGAGCTGATGCAAGTCCGGGGGTCCTGGATCATCGCCTTTCTGCTGTTCTGGCCCAGACTTTGCTCTGAGCAGTTTCCTCCTTTTCTGCGTGGAGGAATGGAAAAGCTCTGTCTTTTCATTGGACTTTAAGAAATATTGCCAGAGACCGAGGTGAGTGATATATGAACTGGCCTCCATCTGCCATTGTATTTGCCTCTCTTTCCTCTTTATTATATCATGTTTAGAAGGAGGAGGAGGATTTATGGCTCTCCCAGCCTCTGAGTTATTGGAACCTTCTGGGCTCCAGGGCCATGGCTCCGATACACTGCTTCCCATCCCTTGCAATTGCACTGTTTTCCAGACACTCCCAGACTGGGCTAATTGGCTGCCCTGGCCCTTTTTGGCATGGAGGCCAGAGATGAACCGAAACGCAAGGCTGGGATGGGACTTTGCTTGCTGTAATGCTGGCTGATCCCCTTCTGCAGATGGAATTGCCACAATCCATTCACCAGAAAAAAGGGTACCTTTTGCCTTTTAACTTGGGCTTACATTTGTTCTTCTGGTTGCTAGGTACTGTTTCTTTTCTTTTGCCCAGAGTCACCAGGAGTTAGGTGGCATCAAAACTGGACTAAATAAAATGTATTGATCCTGGAAGAACCAAAAAACAGCCCTCTTGGATTTGGACGGGCTCCAGCAAGGAGAAGATACAAGAGGCCTTGAGCCATGCAGAGAGAAGAGAAAAGTACTTGTGAAATTTTGCAGTTCTACAAAAGTAGTCAGTGTGCTTGGGGTTTTAATGGAATTCTATCTGGCTGCTGAATAACTCAAAGAGACTGTTCTCCAAGTAAGCCTTGGAGAACAAAATAAGGCAAGTGCCGAACGGAGGGCCGAACGGAGCTGTCCTCGGTCTTTGGTTCTGAAAAGCAGGCGCCTTCTCTGCTCAGAACCAAGAAGGAGGGGGCATTGGAGCCCCTTGTAGATGGAAGAACGGAAGGGTAGAAATTAGAAAAGACGCTGCTGGCCCTGTGAGCAGGGAGTTTCCCTTCGGAGCAATTTCTCAAACTCAGAATTAGCCATCCTGGGAAAAACTGTGAAATGCCTAATAATCCCACATTCTTTCAGATGATTTATTTGGTAGTTTAAGAGGCCCCATTTCCACAACGCTTCTTCTTTCCTTAGTACACTAGGCCTCATATGAGCTCCTTATTTATGGGTTTTCATTTCTACCCAGAACAGGATTCAGTTCAAAGACTTCCTAATCAAGCCTTCCAAACCTTGACTAACCCTCTTGCACCATCGGTTTGTCCTCCAACCAAATTTATTTTAACATCATTTGCACAGTCAGTTTGTAATGGCAGAATGTGACTTTTGCTTTCAAGTCATTTTCCACAGCTGCTGTGAATTCTCCAACTGAATGGGGTTCAAAGGGAGAAATTTGGTTTCTGGGATGATGGCTTGTGCTAGCTGAAGGACAGATTGCTGGCTCAAAGTTCACACATGCATTATTATTCAATCAAAAATAAGGTGCGGAAGGCATATATGAATGAATAAATACTGTACAATAGAAGCCAGATCAGATGACTCCTATCAATGCAACATAGCAATTGAAAAGCATAATTTCTTCTAAAGGATTAAAAGTAATACAAAGAAAAGAGGAGGTCCACAGCATATTAATGGATATTAATTTCTGCTCAGAAATCCAACTGGCAATGCTGTAATCAGACTTAAAAGAAATAGAAGAAGAAACAAAAGCAATATTGTCATTGGTTACTCAACCAACCAAGAGAAGATGTAGATGATCCCTTGCAGAAACAAATATATTTTGATTTTTGGCAAGCTATGAGAAAATATTTTGTGGCTTTCTGATTAGCAAGTTAATTAAGTCTGGGCTGGACTGCAAGGCAATTAAGTGAATATATAACTAGGATGGAAATCTTATTCAAAGAATTTTCATCTGTGGTTTCTCATCCATCTCAGGTGAGGTATGAAGAGGGTTGCCACAAGAAACAATCCCAGGTTATTTTTTTTTATTTATGACTGGGATGGAAAGGTGGAGAGAACATTGGATGGGATCATTATAGTCCAGAAAGCAGAAATAACATTCCAAATTACCTTGATAGGTTCAACTCATTCAATCATTTCCAAGGCTGCTCAATTTAAAAACAACTCTGGGCAGCATACAATATCAAAAAAACAACAACCCATAAAAGCAATAAGAAACACAAAATGAACTGTCATTTAGTGACAGCAGCAAATTCCTGCCATGACAGCAATGGTCAAGCCACTCCAGGTACCAAAAAAGCCAAGTGAGTCAACCAGATAAAGTGATGGACATTGGCATGCCAGGAGACGGACCCCTCAGTCAGATAGTTGACGTATTACTGAGGAAGAACTGAGGGTCTTTCGGAGTACTAATAGGGTTTAGGACACTATATCCCCTTTTGCGATATCTAGTTATTAATATTACCATATGGAAAAAGAAAGCTGACAGCTACTAAGGCAGCCTGAGCGGGGATACAGGGGACATGAGGAACACAGACATGGGAAAGCTCAACACGGTGAAAGGTGAAATAAATGGAGGACACATGGACCTTTGGGGCATCAGTGGATTGAAATGTGTTGGAATTGGATTCTTTCACTCTGCCCAGGACACAAAAAGCAAGGCGCTCCATTCACAGCCAGGAAGGATTGAGCAAAAACTGTACCTAGCCACCATGCAATCAATTGCTGAGTATTTTTTAAAATTAAACTTCACAAACAATCCTTTGATTACCCAGGTTTATGCTCCATCTACTAATGCAGAAGAGAAGGAAGCTGACTGGTTATATGATCCCATTCCATCTGAAATTGACAGAGCAAGCAAGCAAGATGTATCGTGTGGGTTGGGGAACTGCAAGGTCAACGTTGGAAATGCAAAGAGCTAAAACATAGTTGGATTGCATGGCCTAGGGAATAGAAATGGCATCAATTTTGCCAATCAAACACTGTTTTCCAACAACTAAAATAATGCCTATATGCATGGGTACCATAGATGGAATACACAGAAATCAGATTGACAGGGCCCGTTATGATAGCCAAACTGTGTGCAGAGGCTTACTGTTGAACAGATCAGAAATTACACAAGTTCCAAATCAGGCCAAATGGAAGAAGAAAATCAATTGATTTCCATAATATGATGCCAAGTAAATGCGCACCATTTTCAAAACTATCAGGAACCCTGTTGGGGTCTTGAACCACATTGACAGAGAACCATAAGGACTCTGGAATGAAATCAAGCAAGTTGTTAAGGAGGAATGTGAAAAGAGCCTGCCGAAGACCAAGAAACAGAAGAAAGCAAATTGGATGTCAGAACAGATGGTGAAAATTGCCAACAAGAGAAGCCAAAGCCAAGAAAGACAAAGATCTCAGGAACTTAACAATGAATTTTAGAGAGGTGTTAAAAGAGGCAGGAGGCAGAATTGCAGAGACATCCATGAAGATGTATATGAAATATCAAGCAAAATTTTACGTCAAAACTTTCTACCAGAAAGAGGTCAATATAGGATTTATAGATTAATATAAAGGCTTTGGACTTTGTTGTGGAATGTGTTTAGGAAAAAGCAAATTGCAGAACATAGCCTTGTCCTCATGAAAATGCTACAGGCAAGATATAAAGCTACAGCTTGTCAGTCCTTTGAGTCAGACACTGCAAGGAATATCCAGCAATTAGGTGTTATTGTTTATCTACCCCCATTATACGAACAGAAAGAGATATGTGTATGTTTGGGAGGGTGCATTTAGAGTCCCCCCCCTTTCCACCTCCAGGACTCGTCTTTCTTGTATCCTTTATAAATCCAGAAGGAACATGACAAAACAAGTCAGCCAAGGAATGAGACA
Source organism: Myanophis thanlyinensis (assembly GCA_017656035.1). Taxonomy (NCBI): domain Eukaryota; kingdom Metazoa; phylum Chordata; class Lepidosauria; order Squamata; family Homalopsidae; genus Myanophis; species Myanophis thanlyinensis. The sequence continues at coordinate 7,798 of JAEANM010001978.1, forward strand.
AAGCTCTCTGCTTATTGATTCAATCGATGTGTGTATGTATAGAGAGGATACTGGATTGGAAATGGAGTCTGTCTGGAGGGAGATCAAATAGGATGGGCCAATACTAGGGGGGGGGGGAACAGGCCCTGCAGGAACTTAGTCTTAGGCCAGATAAAGGTGAGTTCTACCTAGAAGCCGACACATGGCCATGACAGCTCCTGAATCAGGGATGCTATAGGCGGAAATACTAAGGTATGTCCATCATTGTCCAGGCTGCTGCATTGGGAACTAACTGCAGCTTCTGGGTAGTCTTCCAGATGAGCTTCCCACACAGCACATTGCAGTAGTAGTAGAAGATGTCAGAAATGCCATGTGTGCACCTGCTAAGCACCTTTTCTCTTTTGTAAGTTCTGTGGCTTCATTCAGGAGGAGTTCACTGAGGGAGTGTCCAGTTCAGCTGGAGAGAGGTCAGAGGAAGCAGAGAGGAGGAGGAAGAGAGCAGAAGAGCCAGGGAGGGGGAGGGGGAGGGGGAGGAAGCGGCAAGGGCTGATTGATCACTATGATAGGTTTCCTACAGGAGACCACACAACCATGGAGCTGGTTGGCCCCATGAGAATTCCTCTCCACCCCCCACCCCCCATTAGCAACTAGTAACCTCCTTATCTCTGAACTCTCCAACTTTTGATTTAAAAAAACTTTTTGATTTGCTGTAATTTTATAAAATTTTATATTTTGTAAACTTTTTTAATCCTTAATTTGATTAATTAAACTGTACATTGTCCGGAGAGCCCCTCCCCTGGGGGGGGGATGGTTCGATTAAGAAGCGTGGAATAGAAATAAATAGAATAACTAAACATCACAGGTCACGTTCCCTCTCTTTCCACTGCCGAGAGTGGGGTCTGGCTTTGCCTGGCGGGGACAAGCGAGCAGCTTCAGCCGGATGCGCGGCCACCACCGCCTCTGCAAGGCGAGAGAGATCGGGAGGCGAATTCATTCCTGGAGGCGAATTCCTAGGAATCGGGGGGCGGGGGGGGGGTCATCGCTCACGCGGAGCTATTGCGGGAGCTTCACTGAAGCGGCGCGTTAAAGAAAAACTGGATGCCGGGCTGTTTCCACGGGGGCCGGGAAGCTGCCTGTGGAGCCCGTGATTTGTTTTGCAACAAGCGGAAGAGGGTCACGACAGAGCGGATTCCGCGCCCGGCGCCTTCCCTGCTCGGCAGGGCAAAGAGGGGCGGCGGGGGGTGGGTGGGGAGAGCGGGCCGGATCAGAAGGAGCGGGCGGGCGGGCGGGGGGCGTCGCTCCTTCTTCGCCTCCTAAGGGGCTGCTGAACCGCCCCATTTCCTTCCCGCAGCCCGGCAGAATCTGTCAAAAGCTCGCGGTCACATCAGAGTGACTCGGGCTTAAATAAAGAAGCCGGAGACGTTTGCAGTGAAATGGTTTATTGCTTTTACATTTTGTTTTCTTTGATTTCCCCCAGACAGACAGGCAGGAACATCTCTGAAAGCATCCGTCACCTTGACGGCTAAGTCAACAGGGCAGCCGTCTGTGTCCGAGGAGGGGGGAGGGAGGCCGGGCCCGGCTGGGCCGGCCACACTGGCGGACCCACTCAGATGCCCGCTCAGGCCCTGGCCTGGCTCCCATCGAACATTTGCCCGTGTGCCTCTGTCCGCTGCCCTGCCCAGGCTCCTCTCGGCCTGCTGAAGCCCGCAGCAAGAGCCGGCTTGAGGCGTCGGTCCCTCCCTCCTTTGCAGGGAAGGCCAAAGCTGAGCGGGGTGTCCATCTGAATGGCATCCCCAGCCTGGAGTGCCCAGGTGCCCTGCTCTTGCGATGGCATCCCCTCCTCTCCGGGCTGCAAAGCCAGCTGATGCCAGGGTCCAAAGAGAGGCCTGGCTGAGGCTTGCCCAGATGTGGCACATCACAGGAAGAAGGAGCGTGGGGGGGAGGGGCAGGCAGGGCAGAGCAGCCACACTGCCTCACCATCTTTTCCCTTTAAGCCCTGGGCAGCAGCTCTGGGGCAAAACCCACCCAAGGTCGCTTTCTAAAATTCATAAAGATGCACTGACTTATAACAAGTTCCAGACAGAAATGACCTTTCCTTTTTTCCTTTTGTATGCTCCAGTGATTCCACTTGCAAAGGACCAAGAGGAAGACAGAGCCAGATCTGATCCCTTCCTGAGATACACGGCCAGTTTATCTCCCAGTTTCCAATTAAATCGTAACAATTTCTGGGTTCCTAGTAGCAGTTCTCCCTTGTGGCCCTCCTCAGTCAGCCCCCAATTCCTCTGTGGGAACAGGTAAGCATTTTGCCCAGGAAGGAAGAACCGTCAGGAATCGCTTTCCCATTTCACAGCTGCACCGGAAGGTCTCTTGCAGATCCCGTCCTGTGGGACCCACAGCCCAGCATCCTCACCCCACCCATCTCCTTCCCTCTGGCGGCCACAGAACAACTGGGCTTCCACAGCTTTCCATTTCAGGGGCCGCATTGCAGCCGGTCCGAGTTGCTGGAGCTCAGCATCTCCTTCCTGAGATCTCCCTCACCCAGGGCCAGAAAAGTCCTCTGAGCAGCTCACACCCAGAAGGTCAGCCCAGCCCAGCCCAGCCCAGCCCAGCCCAGCCCAGATGTGCTGGTCATCTCAAGAGCAGGTGTAGGATTCAGATCAAGCTCTCGCCTCCCTCGGAACAGAAAGGAAGAGTGACATTTGCTTCTCACCTGTGCTTTGATTTTCCCCAATGCATCAGCACCATTTGTCCATGAATTGATTTGACTTACAAGCTGATTTATATTGCTCTTCTCTAAATAGATACAGATCCTGGTGCATTAATTTGCTTGTGTAAATAATAAAAACAAATAGTTTTTACAAAGCTCAGGGTCTTCTAGTGCTCTCTTCAATGAAGTTGCTTTGCCACACACATCATCAGGCCACACAAAGCACACTGAGAAAGTCTTGTGTTTGCAGACAGATGTGCTGCCTGAACTGATCTCTTTACCCCTTAATCCACACATTGTTGAAAAATAGGGGTCCAAAAGAGCTTGTGGGGAAAGGCAGGGAGACCTTGGTTTCCCTTCAAATAGAAACTAAGAAAAAATACATAGCTTGGAGATGAGTCTTTGGTGCTCTCTGAGCTGGGTTGGTTGTTTGCTTGCCAACATTTGGTAACCCAACTTGGTAACGTCATGAGTTCAAGTGAGAGTGGAGTTAACTCTCTGTTTATATAGCTTGCCCTACTATTGGGGGCAGTGATAGTCTCCTTTGTAGTTCCTTGATTAGCGCATATTTTTCTGCTTGGTTGTTTGTCTGGTGTTAATCCCTGTTTATCTGGATTTTGATTGTCAAAGAGGATGTGTTCTGGCCTTTTTGTTTCCTTCTTAGCTGTTTGTTATCTCTTGATGATGTGTAGATGTAGTTTAGGGTTAGGGTCTATCGATGACTGATTTGTCTTAATGCTAAGCTTCCAGCAATTCTTTAGCATGTTTGGGTTTAGCTTGGTCTAGACTCTAGGATGTTCACAGTTTCCCAGTTGAAACTATGGTTTAGTGGTCTGTCCATGTGTTTTGAACTTAAGGAGTTTTTATTGTGTCTTCAGACTGCTACTTTCCTGCCTCTCGTTCTCATTTAGTGGCTGTTATAGTCCTTACACTACACATTGTACGTGCCTCCTGTTTCTTCTTTTTGGGCTGTTGTGTCCTTTGGTTTATTTAAGATGTTTTAAAGGATTTTGGTTTGTTTGTGTGCTACAGTGATGCTGTGTGGTTGTAATAGTCTATTGGTTGATTCTGAGATCTTTTTGATATGTGGCAGTGTTAAACTTTTCATAGCTTGTGTTGATTGTGCTGTAGCAAGTTGAGACATTTTTTGTTAAAGTTGCATTCTATCCATTTTCTTCAATCTTTTATTGTCAATTAAATCCTTTATTATCAATGCACAACATGTGTGCAGCGAAATTCAATGAGCCTCCATCAGTACAATCACACAAAGCACAGAAACACAGAATACATTCAAATACAAGACTTATAAACAAGACTTATAAATAAATATAAGACTTATAAACAAATCCCTAACCCCAGGAAATGCCCAGGCTAGGCACGTTTCCATATACATTTCCACATACACACACACACACACATTATTCCACCAGTGTGTACGTATTGCACGTTGCACTGGCACCGTGAGTCTGTTGTATCAAGTCTAGTCATGGTGTTATGTGGCATTTAGAAGTCAGATGGCCCATGAATAGAAGCTATTTTTCAGCCTGTTTGTCTGGCTGGATATGCTTCTGTATCTCTTGCCCGATGGTAGAAGTATGAAGAAGTGCTGTCCCGGGTGAGAGTCATCCCGGAGGATTTTTCTCACTTGAGAGAAAAGATGAAAGAAAGATGGGATATTTTCCCATTTTCTGGTATTCTGGGATCCTGCTGTGTGTTTGCGCTCATCTGAGTTACACAGCTCCTTGGCACTTGGGTAGACTAACAGAAAGCAGCCTGCAGTCTAACAAAAAGGATCCCACAGGGATGAGCAATTATTCCTGCTGAGTTTTCACACATGAGCAATGAACTCATGAAAAGGAATTGGGCTGCTTGAAAAAGAAGGTTTTCTGCCCACCTTGAACTGGTACCTTGGCATTAGCTCCAGACAGCTCCAGACAATCCTGGGAGAGGATTGGCACAGAAATTAAATCTTTTTTTCAGAAGGATCAAAAAGGCCACAGTCACATCACAACTCCAGCCTAAAGGGGTTCTTCTCCATGGGATTCTTCTCTCCAGAGAGGTCGCTGGGAAGTTGCAGAACTGACTTCCTTTTGCAGAGATTGCAATGCAGAGATGGGTGATTCCCTGGTGATCCCTGGATGTGGGCGTGCCTTGCATTTCAGGTGGATCCCACATTGCTTGGATGCTCAGCTGCAGCACCCTCATTTTTTTACAACGAAGAAGTGCCTCCTTCGTCTGGGTTCCTTCCATCGGCCTACAGGGCTGCTGCTGCGCTGCCCTTTCTCCCTCTGCTTTACTTGCCCTCTCTTGGAGTGGTCCGGAGTGGAAGGAGAACAGTTTTGTTCACACTGGATACAGTCATGTTTTTTCTGCAATCCGCTGAGATGGGAGCCAAGAAGCTGCACAAAGAACAGCAAGCAGAGAATCTCAAATGGGCTGTTGGGTGTCCATCAAAGAGTCTCCTTTTAGATGTAATGGGGGGGGGGGAGGAAATCTAGGGAAAGACAGGCAAACCATGGCATCTGGAGGAACAGAAACATTTTGCAGAACGTGTCACTTGTTTTTACTCTGAGGCCATTTCTCCACCACACTGCTACCAGCTTTTGGATCATGTACTCATTTTGCAGCATGAAATGTTCCTGACAGGGCTCCTGTGAATTCTTGATCCTCAGGCATTCTTGCAAGCCAAAAGAGAAGATGAGAGGAACTTTGGGGAGGGGGCTTTTTACAGAACATTTTTCCTTATCAGGGCAGAGAAAGTCTTGGGGTCCCTCTCCCTATTTGCAAAAAACCTTCAGTGCCACCAACTGTCCACAACCAAAAGGCAACAATCCCCTCTCTGCCCCTTGACCAGGAGAAGACCTCCAGCCATCTGGCAAACCAGGATCTATTAGAGGGAGAATCCTTCGAGATCAGGAAGGGCAGGAAGGACCTGTAGATGAAGCAGATTCTTAGTGTTGTCAGGTCAAGGAGGACAGAAGTCGGTTCCTCGTGTTCAGTGACTCTGAAGATGGTGGTAAAGCCAGGAAGGTGGGACTGGATCGCTGGGTAGGGAGGACACCTGGAGTGGAATTTAATGCCTCCTTGGCTGTTTTCAGAGCAGCTGTGGGGCTGCCAAACAGGGGCCAGAGCAAGGGACATGGGCGAACAGGTTCTCTTTTCCCCACCCCTCCCAATGCAGTCAATCAGGACAGAAGAAGCAAGCAGCGGAGCACCCGGGAACGGTTTCATTCTTGGCTCTTCTGCTGCTAGGAACCAGCAAGCCGACTCAGCCCAGCTGGTGCCTGCTTGGCGTGTGTGGAGGGAGACATATGCTGTGGTGTCTGCTGCAATGTATAGAGGAGCACCAGTGGCATCCATCCCAGTTTGGGTGTGGAATTGGTAGGCACGTTCTCTTCGATGGCAAGAGGCAATAGTCGGGGCCCTCCTTTGAGCCACCTGGAGCTGGGTGATGGAGCAGTTGGAAACTGAGGCAGGCGATGAAATTCCCCTATATGAAAAGCTGGGGGTTTGGGGGAATCTTTTCCTTCCTGTTTGGGCTTCCAAATTCTCCTGGCTTTTCAGTAAGGGTCCCTGTGTGCTGGCCATACCTAGAGGCCAGAATAGGTTCACCTGGCCTCCTTCACATCTCTGTTTTTGGGATGTCCTACAGTGACCTGCAACATCCATTCACTGGAGCTCACCATTTAAATAAGAGAAGCAACCGTAATTCTGCATCCTTCACAATCCAACTAGCACTTGGAAGCAGGGAAAGAAAAGCAGGAAAGCCTGCAAATATGAAGGGCACAGAAGAGTCCTTTGGGAGAGGGGGCGGTATATAAATCAAATAAATAAATAAAAGAGGGGCTATTCCTGGAGACCTTCCCTTCATCAGCAGGGATCTCACCTCAGAGCCTCTTGCTCATCCTCTCCTCCGTGTGGAAGAGTCAGCTGACACTTGCAATCTGGGCAGAAAAAAGGGGTTAAACCATCTGGGAGATACCTAGAGGAAGCTCTCAAACTCTAGCAAGAAGAGCAGCCGAGCCCAGGAAAGGACTCCCTTTTCAACCTTCCCTTTGGAGTGCAAAGAATGAGGAGGTTTTTGATCCCTCTCACCTTCTCAGTACAGAAATAACTCACGCTGTGACAAGCCCATTGAATGGAAAGGGACCCCCCTGACTTAGGAGTTGCACCTGTGCCTACTGTTGGAGTCTGGAGAAGGAGGAGGGGACTTGCCCATCTGCTGGCGAACGGAGCTCCTGGGGTCCCCAGTGCCATCCCCTTCTGGACCTTAGGAGCTTCAGCATCCCTGCCAGGACTCCACTACAAGCCTCAGCTGCCTGCAAGACCTGAACGGGGAACCTGGCTTGGCAGGAAGGAGACTCGCTTAGGCAGATCCTCTCCATCTCCATCTCCCTGGCCCAGATTGAGGACAGCCCAGCAGCCATTTTGGGATATCATGTCTGCAACCCCCTGCCTGCCTGTTTTTCATTCACTCGCAGCTGAGGCCACCCAAGCGATGTCTTCCCCCTTGTGCTGCAGGCGGTGTAGCCACGTGGGCCCCCTTGAGGGAGATGAAACAAAGTGTTCTGTATCGGCACATTTGATTTGTGGCTCCGGCTGGTTTTGCCAGTTTCTTGCAAGACCATCTGTTCCATCCATCAGCCCTCAAACTTCTTTTGGCTTCCACAGCCACCTTTCTTTCTTTCTTTCTTTCTTTCTTTCTTTCTTATGGGTTGGCTAACTTGGTCAGTAAGTGCACTTGACCCTGACATTCCCAGGCCTTGACCCTGGCTTTAATTCCTGTAACCGAATTTGGTAGTTTGGACTGCTTTCTTTTCCTGGCTCTTCTTCAGGGGAAGAAATTGCCTGGAGGAAACCATGGTCTTCTGGGACAACCAGGATCGTCTAATGATCCTCTGCGATGTGCAGCAGAAGCAGCAAAGCCGTCCTTGGGAGGCAACTGTCCAGGCTCTTCTTGAAGCCCCTCCAGAGATGAACAGCCCCAGCCTCCTCAGAGGTCTTCCAGTGTGTCCCCTCTCTTACTCTCCAGTGAACAGCCATGTGACATTCCTTGAGGGGCCTTTGGAACCCACCCACCCACCCCTAGCTTCTGCAGATGCTCTTGGATTTCCCCTTGACTGATGTGGTTTGAGACTGCAGAATCTTCCCTTTCCAAAATTCAAAATTCTCTTTTGAAGAGTCCCAGCTGAAGACATCATCTTTACCATTAAGATTCTCTTCCCATGCTATCTTCTTTATTATTTCAAATCAACCTTTTTAATCTAGATTTTTCACCAATTTTCTAAAATCAACAGTTCTAACTGGACCAGCATCCCAGCCCTTAGAAGGCGGCACATCAATGCTGCTTCAGGAGCAGTGTTACACACATCTTCCCCATGCGCAGGAAGGACCCTGGTCAGGGCAGAATGATCCTAGGATGACAGTCTGGCCAGCTCCAGGGGGGAAGAGACAGTGAGCAAAGTACTGGTGTGGATGTGAAAGAGAGGGATGGTTATAGGGAGGTTCCTTCCTTTGGGGTGTTCCTCAGAATGGGAACAAAGCCCCTGGTTTCTGTGATTACCCCCCCCCCCCGGTTCCTCCCACTCATTCTGCCAAATCTCCTGAATTCCCCAGTGCATTGCAGAGGTTGTAGCCAAAAAGCCCTGGAGATGACAACTAGAACAGAGCAGAGAAGACTGTGACTAAACAGGCTTGGCAGGTGTCTTTGGAGCCACAGCTTGCCCAGTGTCTTCTCTAGCATTCAAGGATTTAATTAATCCTTTTTTTTTTTTTTGCATGGCATTGCTTTCCTTGCCAGAGAAGAACGTGGTGATGTGTAATTAAGCAGGTAAGCCTAGAGGCATCTCTCCAAGACTGGCATTTGCATGTAAAGAGGGTAGGTGTAGGATCTCCTCTCTCCTTCCAGGGCACTTCCAGTTTCCTCAAGAAATAGAGGGGGGGGCATCCATTTCTGTCATTTCATGTCTGGCTCTGTCCTTTCAGTCAGCAGGTGGTTCAGTTCCAATTCCCCAAACTGTGGAACCAGCAGCTGCTCATTCTACTGCAGCAGATCTGCGGCACCAGAGCTGCATGTGGGGGCTCTGTGCAAACCAGACCCTAAACAGCACCAGGGGCTGGATAATGGGATGCCCCTCTTGCCATCTGCCTGCTAGTGACATCATTGAACCTGGCCAGGACCCTCCTGGTGCAAGGACTTGTGGGAAGCATTTTCTGGAGGGGGAAGACCCTCTCTCCAATGAGTGGTCACCAGCTGAAGAGAAAAGTTGACCAAAGGGGATTTCAGGTTCCCTGGCTAAAAGTACCACAGGTGGTCCTAGATCTGCTTTCTCTCTTCTCTCAAAGTTCTTGACATCTTTTTCAAAGTCCTCTTGAGTTGCAGCAAAGTAACTTCAGTAATTTCCTTATAGTCCAAAATTTTAAAAAAGCTCACATCACTTTTTTGCTTTATTATTATTTTATTAACAGACAAATTAACAGTGTTGGAAGGGACCTTGTAGGTCATCTAGTCCAACAAATCTAGTCCACCAAAGCAGGAAACCCTCCACCATTTCTGACAGATGGCAGTCCAGTCTCTTCTTTAAAGCCTCCAGGGATGAAGCTCCCACAACTTCTGAAGGCAACTTCTTTTCCATGGGTTGATGGTTCTCACTGTCAGTAAAATTTCTCCTTATTTCTAGGTTGAATCTCTCCTTGATCAGTTTCCATCCATTATTCCTTGTCTGGCCTTCAGGTGCCTTGGAAAATAGGTTGTCCCCCTTTTCCTCTCTGTGGCAGCCCCTCAAATATCAGAAGATTGCTCTCCTGTCTCCCCTGGTCCTTCTCTTCCCTAGACCAGCCAGGCCCAGTTCCTGCAACTGTTCTTCATATGTTTGAGCCTCCAGTCCCCTCATCATCCTGGTTGCTCTTCTCTGTACTTTTTCTAGAGTCTCAACATCTTTTTTATAGTCTGACCAAAACTGGATTCAATATTCTAGATGTGGTATTAGTACCTCACACGATCTTGATTGTATCCCTCTGTTAATGCAATTTAGGATTGCATTGGCTTTTTTGGCTGCAGCCACACACTGCTGGCTCCTGTTTAGCTGGCTGTCCACTAAGACTCCAAGATCCCTCTCAGTTACTGCTATTAAGCCTGGTTTCACCCAGTCTATTTGGGTACTTTTGGTTTTTCTGGCCTAAGTGTAAGACTTTACTCTTCTCTACACTGAATTTCATTTTGTTAGACAGGCCCCAGTGTTCCCTTCTATTTCCTTACCTAAGTAATTTGCATATCAAACTTTTTAAGTCCTTTCATTTGTAAATCCAGTATTTCCATCTTTTTCTCTTTTATAACACCTTTTGTGTCCATTATAGAGTTAAACTGTGGGGGAACCTTGGACCCAAGTATTTCTTTTACAGTAGCCATCTGCTGCTGTCTAGTATCCAGGCTCCAAAGTCTTGTTATCACTTGTAATGTAAGTAAAAAGATTTTTCCCGTGTGAGACGGTCCTTTTGATTATCTTCAAAGTCTTTCTTTAATTCAAACTCATCCTTTGTCCATTAAAAGCACTTTCTAAAATCAACACAATAATCACTCGTTGAATGTATTTTAGAAAAAATGAACGTTACAAAACTGTAGTTACGTAAGTGCCTTTCTTTCTAAACAGTTTGCAGAGATACCTAGTGCAAGCTAAACTTGTGATTCAAGGATTTTTCAATCTTAATAAATAATAATAATAAGGAAAAAGGAGTAAGCTCAAAGAGGATAAAAGATGAGGTTTGGTCAACATTCCAGTTCCCCCCCCCCCAAAAAAAGATTACATTAACAGCTCAGAGCAGGATGAAATCCCATGGTTGCCAGCTGATCTGAACCAACTGAAAAAACACCCTTTCTGCTATCTACTTAACAAAAAAAGCTATCCAGAATACATATGGGTCCTCTCAAAATCTCTTTATCCAGAGAGAAATTTTGGCAGTTGGATCCAATTTCCTGCTGCCTTTTGGCCGTCATGTCTCCAACATGTCTCCAACAGTGCATGGAATGTCAGTTCCCATCAGAAGTGATTCCAAGAAATAAAAACATCTGGTAGTGTCAGGTCCACCATCGTGCCCTGTCATTCTGTTGGAAGAGCAGTTGGGGCAGGAAGGCTTGCTGGCATTTTTTATATACTTTTGCTTTTGCTGTAACCACTTGGAAATTAGGAAGGGGGATTGTCTTCGGAGACAGAGCAGACTCCCTCCCAGTTGGTTCCAGTCTGGTTCCAAGGCCGATGTGCCCTGAGGGTGAACTGTTATCTGCCTAGCACTCAGTGTTCTCAAAACAACCTTGCTGCATCATATTGGCTGCTGGAGAACTGGTCAGGGGGGTTGGATTTGGGGATAGGAAATACTGTAATTGCTTTGTGCTTTCAGATTCCACCTGACTTGACTGCAGCCACTTTCTCTCAGTAAAAGGTCTTTTGATTCAGTTCAAAGGTGTCAAGAGTTTTGCTTTCCTGAGGGACCAGGTGGGGCAGGTCCTTATAGGTAGCTTTCATAGCAAATTTAAGTTAAAATTCCTTGTCCACTGTTGGTCATATCATCAGAGCTAAATCTTTAGATATCTTGTGCATCACATTTAATAAACCATCTGGACTGGCCTTGGTGATCTCTTCCAGGTGAGCATCTAACAGCTACACCAGCTGTGACATATAATCTGCCATGTGCAAACATTTGTTCAGCTGTTGCGGCACATGAGAGGAATTAGCTAGCATGACGCAGAAGCCACCTGTCCTGTGGAGAACATAGATCCAAATCTGACCAGGTAAGCAAGATCAGTTAGATGGAGGAGATCACGAAACTCTTCTACTTCCAACCCTAATCAAGTCTGCTCGATGGCCATAAGATGGAGGAGTTGACTCTGCCTTGGTGTTTACTGCTAGTGGATGTTTTAGGGATTTTATCCTGGAATTCCTGAGGTTTGAAAGTGGTAAGTGGGTTGGACTCTTGATCAAAAATATGGATAATTTGGTGGAAGGTTGGGGGGCACTGGGGCTGCATGCTCTTCCTCAGACGGTGGGTTATGTGTACAGGGGGTGCCCTGCATGGTAAGGAGGAGTGTTCTTCTTTTCCCTGCTAACTACTTGTGTGTGAACAGGAAGGTTAGGTCAAGTTAGGGTTGATGCAGTAAATCTATTAGGAGAGGGGCTGGGTAGCTGGGCATAAGAGACTGAAGAAGCACCCAGTGGTTCAGACCTGCTAACTACTCAGAAGAATGACTTAATGGGTTATATGAATAGGCCCTCTAACCCTGGGGAGAAAGGACCTGGGTCAAAGGAACCTAATATTTGGGGAAGGCAGGCAAAAACATCAGGGTAGTAGCAGGCATGTGGTGGGAGATGGGGACGGACCATTCTCAGGTTAGGTGGTCTCGATGCTTGTTGCCAATGTTCCCAGCACACTGTGCACAGCCCAGCAATTGTCTTTGCAGGAACTTTGTTGTTCCTGGTGTCTGGCAATTGCTGCTCAAGGCAAGGTTGGTCTGTCATAAAGTTTGCTTCACCAACAATTTTATGATGGATGATCTGGCTGACCTGGTATGTATTACTGAAACCTAGCTGGGCCTGGTGGGGGCAGTCAGAAAAGGGCCGATCAGAATTGCAGGTGTGCCATCATCAGCCAAACTCTGGGGCAGAAGTGATAGAGTGGTGAGCGTAGCTGCTGGTAGGTCTGCTCTGCAAATAGCCAGAGGTGAGTCCCCCTTCAGTTCTTGTAATGGACAAAAAGAACAACAGAAACAAGAGGAAGAGCCACAACCAAGACATGGTCAGATCAAAGAAACCTGAATCTGGGATGGAAATGTTGTTTGTGAAAGCCTTTCAAATGAGACCTTCCCTAGTTCTCATGAAGATAAAGGGAGGGAGGGAGGAAGAAATGCAGTCAGACTTGCAAGATTCTGTTACTGTGACCTTATAGCAACAGTTGCCTTAGCCTGTGTGTCTTTGGTTTCCCCATTTGGCTTGTCAGTTCTAGTGATCAAATGGATTTGCTACTATTAGGCCAGCTTCCCTGCTACGAATCAGGCTCCTCCTGAAGCTGCTTGATGCTATGGCTGAATTGGCAGTGACATTCCCCAGACTTACGCACTGGGGAATTCAATTCATTGAGGACAGAATGAGAGACTGCTCATGAGCGAACCACCATCATGGCCACCCTGGATCTAATTCAAATTATGGAAGACCAACAGGGTCAAGAAAGATTCTCTGTTTCTCAGGAGGTAAAGGGTCCACACTGTGACCAAGAAGGCACACATCTGGGAGAGGTCTTGTCAGCATGCCCAACCTGTTGAATCCTCCAACTCAATTGGAGAGCCAGCAGAAGCACGGCACAGATTTTGTGCATGCTGGAGGTCTTGTCCCTTCTTCAGGAACTAATAGGCTCAAGTTCTTGCCAGGTGAGCAACCAGGATACCAGCTCAGCTCAGAGCAGATCTGAGCCATTTCATCCATAGATGTCTGGAATATTCTTTGTGGTGGTCCTGCAGATTTTCTTCTGATCCCTTCCTATCCAGGAGTGATCCTGAACAGGGCCACTACCTGGCTAACTGTGCACATGGTAAGAGTGGGAAAATAACAATGTGTTAATACACTTATTGTCATAAAATAAGCCATAGTAAAGGATTTTATCCTCCAGACATTTTTTTTCTCACACTTCATCTCTCAGATTTCCTCTGAAAGCCAGAGGTCTCTCTATCATACAGACACAAAGAGAGCAGGAATTCAAAGGACTCCTCCAGTTGCCACAAGGCACCCCTTGTGCCGTTCCATCCATTGGAGTCCCTCCAAGAACCACCTGTGATCCACACATGCAGTGAGACACAATCTGATCCTCAGCCATCTTCTCTGCTCATTGCTCAGAAACAGGACCCAGACCTTGGTGGAACTCTGCCCCAGAAGGAGCCGGGCGTTTCTCCTGAGAAGAAGGGATCTGTGCATGCACCTTGGGCTGGCCACAGCCATCTGGCAGAGCAGTGACTTCTTTCCAGATCTGGCATATCGGTAGTTATGAGGAGGCATCGGTTTTAGTTTTCTGGGTAGATTTAGGTTGTTAAATGGTATGATTTATTTTGAAATTTGCTTTGCATTGTTTTATCTTTAATAATGTACTGGAGAGTGTACACCACTTCAAGTCAGCTGAGCCTATAAGCCCTGCGAATAAACAAACAGATAAACGGGCTGCAGCAGCTGAAAATGGGTGGGCTGCTCAAAGCAGCTTCTTTAGGGCTCCCTCAAACCAGGACCAGCCTTGTTTCCAGAGTGGCTGGAAAAGCCCATAAACCAGGTGACTTCTGGAACCAGGTGATAGGAACCCTTCCTTAGCAGGCTGTCCTGGAAACAATCCTGCCCTCCTTGTGACGGAAGGCAAAGGCAGGGCTGATCTCCCACTGAAGAGATCCCAGTGCCCAGGGGGGTCATCAGAAGGGAAGCCTGAGTGGCAGTTTACTGGACTTCTCTGCCAGCTGAGGGTTTGGCTGCTCTGCAGGGATGGGGAGAGAAGGTTAAGGCTATGCCCACATGTGTGAAAACTGTTCCCATGGCAGAGGAGCAAGTCCACCCTGTGGGCAAGGGGAGGGGGAGGTCTGAAAAGTGGACAACAACTCTGGAGACAGCTCCATCTGGGAGCCTTAAATGGAATCAATTAAGTTCAGAACAAAATGAATCAGTATTAATTAATGTTTGCGTGTGTTCACTCTATACAGCAAGCTCCGTTGACATTACTCTTGGGTTGCATGTGTTGAGTCTAGCCTTTTATGCAAGCGTGGGCCCTTTGATCACTTTATAGTACCAAGTAACGGAGCATTTGAGCTGGAGAGCTTGGGTCCCTTGAAGGCAGCCCGTCTGTTGGTGGTCGCCAATAGTCCGAACAACTGGTGAGGCTAGCCTGAAACAGACTGAGATAGCCTGCCTCTCGGCATACTGTGTGAACCCAGCCTTGAAGGTACGTGGTCTGTTCTCTAAGAAATGCACAGCAGAGCAGCAAACAGTAGCAGCCCCAACTTCAGCACCCTCTAGAGGAATGGCTGCCCTCTTCTCTCCCTCCATCAGAAATGCTTTGCTGGTTCCAATCTGGTCGCAGCCCCTCTCTGACCCTGGCCACCAGAAGCCTTGTGCTTGGCAAGGTTACACCAAGGACAATCCAGGTATGTCGGGGAAGGAGAGGTACGGAAGGAAGCAAACTGCTCAGACTTGGATGGAACCAAATCCTGAGTCTGAGTCACATTAATAGTTCTCTAGTTAAATTATAGTTTCTAAGTGCTGGATCAGAGCAAGCAATAAACATCTCAGGCACAAAAACAGGAGGTTCCGTCTTTCACGGTCGCCTTCCTGCTTCTTGTGCTCCTTTGACGAGTGTTCCAAAATCTCATCCTCCAAACAACCACTAGTTGTAATTAAACGCCTCTGTTTTCTTGGCAGATGAATATTTCCCTTTCCCGCTCAACATGAGCGCCGAGAGGAGAAGCAGGAGGGAAACAGCAGAGCGTGACCTGTTCAGTGATGCATGCATTTCATTTAAATGCATCAAGTCTGGATATATTCATTAGGTGAGCTGCTGCCTTCCTTATTATCCCTAGAACTGGAGGGGGAGGAGGGAGGGCGGCCTGTGTTTGACTGATGGCAAGTAAGACCGGAGAATAGGATAGCGGAGCTCTTTCCTACAGTGAATTAGGATTGTCCACAAACTCACTCTGGCCGGGGCTTCAAAGCAGGCCAGGCCAGGCCAGCACTTGGCCGGCCAGTGTGGGGGCCTCTTAGCAGCACCACTGAAAGGCCACCCGCCTTTGGGCTCCATATCAGCCACGCTTCTTGGCTGGTCCTAGAATACGCAGAAGTTGACTTTCATCAAACACTCGCCAAGGAGGAACAGAATTCCAGTAGGTATGAAGGGTCCACAGCTCTGCCTCTGGCCATGGCGGACAAATGGCTTTCCAATCCAACTCCTGCAGGCAAGCTGTTTCTTCTTGGCTTCAGGTTGGATCTTCTTCTGACAAGCTCCCGTCCATTGCTCCTTGTTCTGCCCTCAGTTGCTATGGAGAGTAATTTGATTCCCTCTTCTGTATGACATCCTTCTAATATTGGAAGATGGCTCTCATATCACCCTTAAGCCTTTGCTTTGTTAGGTTAGACGTACCTAATTCCCTTAACTGTTCATCATATGGTTTAGCCTCCAGACCTCTTATCTTCTTTGTTGTTCTTCTCTGTGCTTTTTCTATGACAGCATCTTTTTTGCATTGTGGTGGCTAGAACTGGATGCAGTATTCCAAGTGTGGTCTTACCAAAGCAGTATAAAGCATTACTAACACTTCACGTGGTCTTGATTCTACCCCTCTGTTTATGCAGCCTAGAACTGTGTTGGCTTTTTTGGCAGCTGCAAACACTGCTGGCTCATACATGGTTGTCCACCAGGATCCTTAATCCCTCTCACATACTTTATTTATTTATTTATTTGATTTATATACCGCCCCCTCTCCCGAAGGACTCGGGGCGGTTCACAGCCAATAAAAACAACATCAATACAATACAGATTAAGAACAATTAAAATAATTAAACAACGGCCGTTTAAATATCAATACTGCAGTTGAGCCAGGTATTGCCTCTCCTGTACCTGTGCATCTGTTTTTTTCTGCCTAGATGTATGGCCTTATTTTTTTCACCAGCAAACTGTATCTTTTTGGATAGAGCCCAATACTCAACTCTGTCAAGATCCTTCTGAATCTTGAATCTATCTTCCAAGTGTTAGCCACCAGCTTGGTGTCGACTGCAAATTTCAATCCCCTCATCTAGTTCATTTATGAAGAGTTGAAGATCACTGGGCCCAAAACAGAACCTTGAGGAACTACACTGTGTAGATCCCTCCATATAGAAGTAATTCCATTAGCGGTTCAGTGGCACAGTGGTTAGAGTACAGTACTGCAGGCCACTTCTGCTGACTGTCAGCTGCCTGCAGTTTGGCAGTTCAAATCCCACCAGGCTCAAGGTTGACTCAGCCTTCCGTCCTTCCAAGGTGGGTAAAATGAGGAGCAAACTGTTGGGGGCAATATGCTGACTTTGTAAACCACTTAGAGAGGGCGATAAAGCACTATAAAGCAGTAAATAAGTCTAAGTGCTATTGCTATTAAGGACTACAGTGAGTGAGACTGATCAGCCAACTATGAATCCATCTGGTGTGGTGCTGTCAATTCCACATTGTTCTACCTTACCAAGAAGTAGGCTGTGGTCTACTTTATCAAATGCCTTACTGAAGTCTAAGCATAGACTTAGCATTTCCTTGGTCCATTGATTTGGTCACTTTATCAAAGAATAAACCAAACCAACCACTTTATCAAAGAATAAATCAAACAATAAGATTTGTTTGGCATGACCTATCTTAACAAACCTGTGCTGGCTTCTAGTAAGATTAGAACCGCACCAGCTCTTTTCCAGTCCTCTGATAGATCTCTTGTGCTCCAGGATCTCTGAAATATTTCATTCAGTGGTTCCAAGATCATATCTGCCAGCTGCTTCAGTACCCTGGAATATAAATCTTCTGGTCCAAGATATTTGAATTCATTGAAAACAGATAGATGTTTCCTTATCAATTCCTTGCCTATTTTGGCCTGCATTCCTGTTCTGTCTCCCACAGTACTACTTTTGACAGGTTGGACTATTTTTTGCTTTTGTGTAAAAAAAAGCAAAAATTAATTAGGCAATTCTGCCTTCTCCCTGCTGCTGGTCATCAACTTCTCTCATTAGAGCATCAACCATTTCTTGATTTTCTTCTGGCTCCTTAGCTGATTAAAGAAATTTTTTTGTTACACAGTACTTGGCTTTTGTTGCAAGTCTTAGTTCATTCTGAGCCTTGGCCTTCCTGACTCAGTTCTTGCAGATTCAGGTTATTTGCTGGCATTCTGCTCTAATTACTAGCCCCTCTTTCCATTTTTTTAATACTTGTCCTTTTTGTCCCTCAGCTTCTCTGAGAGCTTTGTGCAACCACGCTGGTCTCATCAGGTGTCTCTTGTTTTTCTTTCCCCGCGCTTTTGTTTTTGTTTAGGATTTTATTATGCTCACAGCCTGCCAATACAAGCAGGAATATTTTAACAGAAGTTTGAAACAAGCTAAACTCAGTTATTTATTCCCTGTCTCTGAGTCAGTATTGAGTCCTGGCAACTACTGGACAACTCCCTGCAGTTTGACTTTGAAATAAAGCCTGGATGTCAGGGAGTTACGCAAAAATAAGCATCCTCCTCATTGAAGTATGGGTTATTTTATTTTATTTTGTATTTTTGTTGTTACTTTAATTGTAAGGTTTTATTAATATTGTATTTGATGCATATATATATATGTATATGTATATGTATATGTATATG
>JAEANM010001979.1:0-25837 GCA_017656035.1 Myanophis thanlyinensis
TTAAAAATCAGCAAATTTAATGATTTTATATTGGTTTTTAAATTTGTTATGTACTCTGTTTTTATCTGCTGTGAACCTCCCCGAGTCCTTAGGGAGATGGCGCGGTATATAAATATGAATAAATAAATAAATAAAATAAATAAAGAAGTTGAAGTAGCTGTGTTTTATTTTTGTAGGCTCAAAAATTCATAGGCATGTGGTCGGTGACTATGAAACATGAAATATCTGCAATTTGATAAAAAGATAATGAATTATCTAGACAAAATGTGCAGAGATATCACACTGACAATCTATATTGCCAATGCTATGATTTTTCCAAATGTAATTTATATTTAAAAAATAAAAGTTGAGGCATTTGAATTACGATGTAAAACAGGAAAACAGACAACTCATTGAAAGCACTATTGATGATGGTAAGCCTTAAATATTCTGAATGATATAGTATTACAGCTACCTGAAACAAAATTTATAGTCTTTTCTCCAATTTACACTGCAAAATTGAGGCAAGTATTATATTTAACTATTTGTTTCTGGGCACTTTGTTCTTCTGCATAAAGTTATTTTCAACATACTGCATCAGTTAATTTGCAACTTTGTATATTTCTTTTTTTATTCCATTATAGATAATTAAGAAAGGAGTCACTAATTAGCTACAATTAATCAGTATATTTTTATAGTATCAACATACTAATTTACAGAGCTATAGATTGCAGGACATAGTATGGTTTCTTTTAGTTCAGTAATTTATTGACATTGTTCTTATATATCCATCTTAAAAAGTGCATTCAATAGATATCAATGTTATTTAAATCTAAGTCTTATTCAGTTGCATGTATATAAAGAAGATGATACAGAATTTTATATTAAATGTTAACATCAAATTCAGCTTTTAAGGTCTAATATTTTCCAAAACAACTTGGCATGGAGTTGAAATATACCCAAAGGTGGGATTATTCATAGATTTTATTGGGGTGAGAGGTGATATGTGATTTATATATGTTGCAAAAGTATGCTAATTAAACATTGCAATATAAAATAGTACATATAACTAAAAAACCAACAACCCTGGAATAAATTATTTTAGGAACAGATATTTCTCTTGGTAGGGTAATTTCCAATCTTGTGCTAAAGTACAAGCTACCTATGAAATGTTTTTAATCATTAGAAATAGGGTTTCTTGCATTTAAAATAATGGAGTTTCATTGTTGCATTGGCATAGAAATTCAACAAGTAAATATATATTCAAAATATTTGTAAACTTTAAGTTTTATTTAAATCATTGGCTATGTCAGGATATAACAATGAAATAGCGTAAGTTAATAACTGATTATTTAAGAGCAGTTCATGCTTAATGTCAAACAATCCCTATTTGTGTCCTCAACTTTGTATAAGAGATTAAATCAGAAATCAAAGAGGAAATCAAAACATTACTTGTTCTTTAACAAAGGACTAATGGAAAATCAATTACAAATCCTGATTTCAGTTTCTGAATTGATATTTGCTAGATCCATTGGTTCAGACATTAACAAGTATTTTGCTTTATTAAATTCTATGTTAGTTTTTTTTCATTGCTCTGTTGCTGCTGTCTTCTGATAACCAGAATTCCTATTCATTACAACTGAAGCAGTCAATATGTATGTAAACTTTTTTGTTCCCAGGGACTGACTAATCCTCACACATACATTCAGGAGGCCCAAATATGCATCATAGCATAACCTGATAAAAGGCTGGAATGGGATGTGACATTTCTTTCACAGGAACTTTATCAGATGACTTTATTCTGTATACTTGGTCTGGAATTACATTCTTTATGAATTGGATGTCTTTGGTTATATAGTAATTTGAAACACCATACTCTTTTTAATTCCATTCCAGCAGAGTCAATTGGTTATTGTGGCAAGTTTTCCCTTTGCCTCAGTTTGATATAACAAATGAGATCAGCATTTTCCAGCTGGCATAGTATTAGTATCTGAGCAGGGAATGAGGCTGTTATTGGGAAATTTTTATAATTATGTGATGTCATCCAGTAAAAAGATAGGATGTTAAAATTCTAAGTATTTATAAAATAAAAATCAGTAATGAATCATTGGAAAAATATCAAAAATATTTAGCTTACATACTATAATGGCATTTGAAAAACATTTACAGCTCAATTGTGAACATGTTACATTACTAAAGCATCAACAGAACATCGTAGTAAGCAGATCTATTGATATTAGTTTGTACATATTTCTCAAAAAAATATTATCAGAAAAGATAATATATCCTGGAAGGATATATGTACCAATCCTATCAATTGTTACAGGTGTGTGGAAGTCACCCATAGACAGTGGGTAGTAAATAGGTAGCTGCTCCTTTATTCTGATGAAAAGCCAGCTCTAGAGCTGATAACACATAAAAGGAATTTCTGTAAGAAATATTAACGAAAAGCGGGTGTGGGAAAAGAATGAAACAAAAAAATTTTTTTTAAAGTATCCAAGATTTCAAAATTTCATTATGTTCTTCATTATAAAATTTAATTACATATTTGTATATAAACATCATTACTATTCAGATTTTATTACTGAATTAAACTCATACAATTAGTACCAACCTGCCTTCTATTGAGGCCCTGTATACTGCACGAGTAAAAAAGAGGGCTGGGAAAATATTTAAGGACCAGTCACATCCTGGACATAAATTGTTTCAACTCCTACTCTCAAAATGATGCTTTAGGGCACTGCACACAAGAACAACTAGACACAAGAACAACTTTTTCCCAAATGCCATCACTCTGCTAAACAAATAATTCCCTCAACACTGTCTAACTATTTATTAAGTCTTCATTATTATTATTCTCATCGTTCCCTCACCCACCCACCCCTCTATGACTATAACTTGTCGCTTGTATCCTTATGATTTATATTGATTATTGTCTCCTAGTATGATTTGACTGCTTATTTGTATCCCATGACTGTCATTAAGTGTTGTATCTTATGATTCCTGATGAATGTACTGTTTGCTTTAATGTACACTGAAGGCATATGCACTACAGACAAATTCCTTGTGTGTCCAATCACACTTGGCCAATAAAGAATTCTATTCTATTCTATTCTATTCTATTCTACAATAGGGAATTATATTGTCGAATTTTGCCTCACAACTAATCTACTTCAAAAGCTGAAAGTTGATAAATTTAAATTAATTAATTTAATTAATGAATCAACATTTTGAATCCAGTACAGTATGTTTTCCTGTATGAAATTAATTTTGAAATCATGTAAAACATACTTTTCTAAAAAAAACCTGATGCCATTGATTAGCAACATAAGATTCCAACTTACTATTCTATATATCTTGTATGTTTGTTGTCTATATTTCTTAATGCTGAGTTTTAATTTTTGCAGAACAATGTTGGTTTGGTCTTTGAAAAAGCATTCTCATACAGAATGCTTTAGAAATGTTGGAAGCCAAGAAAGTATCAGAGCCAAACAATAAACCTAAAAGATACATAAATTGAATTTTGATTGTTTTATGCAAGTTATACAGTATTCCTTTTATATCCTTCAAACATTGTGAAGATGTCATTACACATTACTTGATTGAAAGCATTAATCCTATTTTCTACTCAGATTTTAAAAGAAAAGTTTTCCAGCCATTTTAAATAGGATTACTGCAGAGCATTAATTTTTCATGATAGCTGAAATCAAATTTTGTTTTCTATCCAATAGAACCCAGTGTGTCTAACACTCTTCATTTCCTGCTATAGCAAGAATGAAAAACTTGAGAGAAATTATAACACCAAGTAATGTTCTTCAATAAAGCTTGCAGAAAAACCAATGTCTTTTTCATGTCAAACATGTTTTAAAGTGTGGAAAATCATCTTCACATAAAGCTATGGCATCCATAGCTTTAAAAGAAAAGTCCTATGTATTTCTTCCTTCCATAAAAAAATTCACCATTAATTTGTCATTGCATTGCATTTCATTAACACTGGAAGTGCTCTCAAAATGTCAGCATGTCAAACTTCTTTTTCAGTAGAGAATGAATGAGCAATGACCCTCCTTAGTCATTTCTTCAGGAACATTCCAGCTTTGACCTTTTAAATTTATCTACCTTTAAATCTAGTGACTTTTTGCCTAGTTGAATGGCTTTTATACAGGGGTGTTATCTGAATTAGATCAAGCCACAGGTTCCAATAGCAACAACTAGTTCTTGTCTTGGCTTATGCTTCTCCTCCAGATTGGCTGGCCCACAGCTGGCCTCATAGCCTGAATCTTGTCTAGCAGTGAACTGCCCTAGAATTGTTCTAAAGCTGTACCAGATCACATTTACCTGCAGGGGTCATGGCTAAGGAGAACGCAACTACCAGGAGCACAAATAGCAAGCATGTAAATGTGACCTCTCCAATCCTGTTGCTGGAAATGATGAGCTGTTCCTTTAACCTATGGGGCCTCTGAAGTTGAAATTTAACAAAAGGTTCACTGGAACTGGACTGCTCAATTTTTATCAACATAAAACAGAAAATTTGTATGTGCAAAATTACTTTTAAAATGTTTCAAAATGTTATTTCTATGTTGAACTTCCATTAAGAAGGAAGAAAAATACCTCCAAATTCTTTCCCCATCTCTATATCTGAAATAAGGAAGTATATATTTCAGCTATAAATGATTGATAAAAGAAAATTATTTTTGCAAAATATGTTCTCAATGTAAGGAAGGTGTGTGCAGCTGATCATTACAATTTTCAACACTGAAAAATAAGCCTTTTTATCATTTATAATACTTAACGTAAATTTTAAGCAATTAGGTGAGATTTTGTTAGAACTGCATCTGTTTGCCTGCCTGCCTGCCAATCTCTCTATCTATCTATCTATCTATCTATCTTCTATGTATCTTCTATCATCTCTAATCTTTTTATTCTTGCCCATATGTAACCTCCTAATATGGCTATAATAAAAACAAAATTAAATGTGACAACAGATTTGTTGGCATAGTTTCTTGAAATATCTTTTTTATTATTCAGTTATTCTTCAATATCAGTTGAAAGACTATGGAACATTGCAATATTTTACATCTCCTTTCAATAATATACATTTTCAAAGCTTTCTGGAGTCAAGATGAACTCAGAAAACATGCATTTTATAATAGGCACTGGTTAAGTATTTATTGCTGAGAATAAGGCTCAACTGAAGTTTAAAAGCAAGGAGAAAAGAAAAAAGGAGTGCATTGTATATTTTGAACATGTTTTGTTTGGGCGAATATATAAAAGAATTCAAGGAACATAGAACTGCTTATTGTAGTATATGAAGAATGAAAACAACTGTGTTGTCTTGCCTGTGTTTGTCCCAGTTTACTCTTAGAATGAAATTAAATAGATAGAACTACAAAAATATATATTTATTGTGACCTTCTCCCTTCCCAGATTGGGCCTCAGTTCCTCAAGAAATAATGGAATCCCACCTAGACCCAGCATATCATTCAAATTTTGAAAACTTTGTCCTGTCCAAAACTCAGATTAAGCTCATTTTAAAAATATGTAATTCTGACTTGCAGAAAAAGAAAAGCATAACTGGACATTACTGTGGTATCAAAACCCACTGAAAAAGAGGTTTCACATCCTCTTTTGAGAAAGGGCATCCATCAGACAACCAGTTGATCTATTATAATATGGCTTTTTTGTGTGGGTATTTTGGAGCCTGATCTGACATTCAACAAGAATAGTATCAAAAATTTAATTCCTTAATGTATCTCTCAGTAAATAGAAAAAAGCAGAGATAGTAACTATTATGTCTAACTAGCCCAGCCTCCCTATGCAGATTGGTCTGTTCCCCTTTCACTCCACTACTATATTAATTTCACTGTAAGATGCTCAAAATACATATCAGACCACTGATGAAATTCTGTAACAGTAAGAATATGGCATGAAATATATATTTAAAAATATGATAGCTGGGAGGATTCTATAGAAGATGATAGGGATGTCTGATAAAAAACTGCTATTTTGTTTTGTCACTGCTCTTGCCTGCCTTGGCAAAATTTTATGAATGTGCAACACTCCTCAAGACAACAGTTTTATGAGAATGCCAATATGATGTAGAAATTCTAAATGTGAGCCTCACATAAAGATTACTGTCTACCCTTGCAATAGATAATACAGGACATTAGTGTCCAACTGATAGCACAATTCCTAGATCAACACATGTCTAGTAAAAATGTAATTATTATCTAAATATACTTTGTGCATAGCATTAAGAAACTTCCCAAAAAACTGCATGCAAATTACTCTGCCAGAGGCTTTTAGAAAATAGTTAGCCAAATGGTTTAAGTGCCCTTTCTCACATTTAATAAAGTTCATGAAGATTCTTAAGAATCTTCTGTTCAATAAGAAAATAAGAAACTGCTACCAGCCCCAGTAAGGCTCCTTCCCCTGGCTTTATAACATTTTGTTCTCAGGTCCTTCAATTTCAGTATGCCTATAGCTAAAGTTCTCTCCTGGGTTGGCTTGAATCTAATTAGTTTTAAATCATTCACTCTGTTTGCTGCCCTCTACATGGAGAAAATCCTACTTTAAAAGTGCCTTTCAGTAGTTAGTTCTTGATTTATTTTTGTTTAAATATTGCAACTAATTAAAATTATTTTATAGAAAAAAATGTAGTTTTAAAATTTTACAGCACTGTTCATGTTAAAGTACCCAGAATATATACGTTTTAAAGCTTATGTTCTGTCCATAATAAAAGCAAGGCATTTCCAGGAAAGTGTTAACTGATGTTCTATTGTCGGGTGAGGGGAAGTTTAACAATGATGTTGACAGACTCTTCTGAACTATATAAAGCTATGAGATCAGACTTCAGAAAACTCCACCTCACAATCTTGAGCCACAAGCACATCTTTTAGTAAGGAATCCTATCCCACAATGAACTGACCTCAAAAAGCTTTAGTTAATAGGAAGAAACACTGAAGCCTCCAGAACACAGCAGAGAAACTAAATCGGAGGGGAGCTCTGAGAATCATTCAGTTATTAGTCCTGGACACTGCTTCTGTACTGGGAATGATGCTAGTGTGGCATTTTAAGATCATGAAGAAGAAGCAACTCCTCTGGGCAACATTCTATGTTTTGTGTCTGTTGGGTGAGTATTTGAAAAGAAGGTACAACCTATGAATATCTTATGCACAAAAGTGAAATAATGGAATTATGAGTCTGTATGCCATAGTTTATGAAATATTAATAGAAATGTGTACTTTTAATGTAATGCCAGCCCCTCTGAGGTTCAAAGGGCAGATAAAAGTAGTAAAAGAATGCAGTGTGGAATCAAAATCTTCCAAATTGGTGATTTATAGACAGAAATGGTTACGGATGTACACTTTCCCTTTTGTGAGGAAATGCTGTACGGAAACATACAGCTAATAGATGCAGGTGTTTATTCATTGCTTTGCAACTGTATGATCTTTTCTACAAATCATCAAGAATGCTTAGTTATCATAGCACATATATTTTTATTATTCATTCTTAACCCAGGGTACATAACTAAAAGCAAAAGAGTTAAAGAGTTTTTTTTAATTCTATGCTTTAATCCTCATATGTCTATGCAATATAGTTTATTGTTTTAATATCTTAGAGGAGTAGATTCAGTTTGTAATTAGTGTATTTATTTAAGCTTGCTCTTTAAAATGTATCCTTCTCCCCAATCCCGATTGTCCAATGTTTAGTTTAAAAAAGTTTTTAATTCCATTGCAAATGCATTATCTTTCTGTAAATCTTAAAAATGCACCATGATAAATATATTTGGTGTGTGTGTGTGTGTGTGTGTGTGTTTTCACATGCGCCCACGTGTACGCAAGGCTTTTAGTCAGTATTCATCCTGATGACCATCTGGACAAGTCCCTGGAGTTTTACTGGCAAAGTTTTTTCAGAAGTGCTTTGCCATTGTCTCCTTCCTAAGACTAAGAGTGAATGAGTGACCCAAGGTCACTTAGCCGGTCTTGTGTCCACAATGTGACTAGAAAATGTTTTTTTTTATTTGAACATGTCGTGTACTGCAGTATTCAGACTCTTTAAATAAATATTTTTAGTGAAAAACATTCATTAACACAATCAAAACCAATGCTAATACAATACTAACTGGAGCAAGCGGTAAAGCAGAGTTCATCAGATGAATATATTCACCAGTTGATACTGCATTTTACAATTTATAGACCATGTGTGAGAATATTTTGCAATTCAAAAAGTTCTTCTGTTCTGAGCAATGGGGATTTGGTGATGTGCCATTGCGTTGGGGGTTTTTTCAGTTTGTTTCTGTAGTTAATAAAGCTCATCTGTAAGTGAAGATGTCATGATGATAACCACATTGCTCTTATTAAGGTGAAAATGGCCCACAACTGATTGGACCATAGACCAACTGAAATGTTCTGGCCAAAAAGAAAACTTGCTTCTATTTTTATTTTAGTATATTGTTAGATGCTACATCCTATCACATAGTATACTATTGTTTTTCTGAATGTTCTATATCTATTGTACTTTGAAGCACTCCCCAAAGGATTCCCAATTGCTCTCTGTTGACATGTTTGATGCTGTTTGCTTCTCCAAATGTGCAGAAATATACATTAGACACCTGCTGGGAACCTGCATATTGTCCACATTACCTAATAACCACCACAGTGTTTCTAGAGACACATGCTTATTATTAGATAGAATAGAATGCATTCTATATTGGTAGAACAATGTTATCTATCATATAAAGAATTTACAAACTCATCCTGCAGTAGTAGACATATTGTGTAAATTAAATTCTTTATTTTAAAAAATCCAGTTGTTCATTGCTATTTTAGTTAATGTTAAACAATCAGTCTCTTAGTCAATATTCATAACATATTGGGGATGATGAGGACAATATCTGGCTTGTAAATAACCTTGGAACAAGCAGACTGTATTATTTTGAGCCATCCATCTTTGTGGTCTTATTTGCAACTGTAAAGACCTGATCACGTCTGAGAAGAATGGGAAATTTGAATGTGACATTCAAATAATAGCTTGAATCCTTTTTTATTATCACATATGAAAACTGCCTCATAATTAACTCTCAGATAATAAAGGTAATCATGGCCTTTTTCTATGTGTGTCTGTTTCTATTTCTCTATTCTAAGCAGTATCTTCAAGTACTTTATTAGCAGTTTTGAAAGTTCTCATATCACTGAAGAGCAACTCCCCACTTATCTAAGTAGAAGTTTCAATCCATCAAGAGGCCTTTAATCAGAAATTAGAAAAATGTGGAATTGGTTTTGCAATTATGTAGCCAATATGCAGGAAAATGACTATATGAATGTATATTTCAATCCATCTCATAATTTTTTTTCATGTTCTACTGAAAGATTGGGGTGCATCTTGAAAGAAAATGTATCCAAAACCATTGGCTGTATGTAACTGAGCACTGACTTGAGTCCAAGAGAGAAAAGTCTTCCAAAAAGTGGCGGTGACTGTTTACCATTTCAGAAATGCATGAGGAGTTTTGGTTTTCAAATTTGTTTATACTTGGCAGTCATTTTAAGGAGATTATTGTGCACTTGTGGATTCTTGAATTCTTTCCCACTATCTTCATAATACTAACTCTCTCTCTCTCTCTCTTTATGTCTCTCTCAAAATGACCTGTAAATTCAGTACTTTACCAGAGTTAGAAGTAAACCAAATTTTTTCAATGTATTCCATGAATGTGACAAAAATCAAAATAAATAATTTACTAGGAGACTTTATTTAAATTGTCATGATGCTATTCCTTGGAGTTTACCACAAGGTTAAGATTCTTATTTCTTAAGAAAAATCAGAAGAGAAAGATCACTAAGCAAAATGAAAAATCCAGAGAGCAATTTCCCAGAAACTTTTGTTGTATCCCTCCTTTCTTTTTCTTATTTAAAGAAATGTCTGTTCATACTGAAAAATCTGAATAATTTAAATACACAGATATACCAGTAACATATAGCACCTGGAATGTGGGAACATATTTTCTTTTGATAATATTATAGAATCCATAATCAAGAAGAGTTAAACAATTGAAGCATTAAAGAGACCTGGCCTGCTGAAGCAACTTTAGATAGGAAACATGATTTAATTTACATGTGGATGAAAAGATAAACATTTATTGGTACAACAGTCCCATTTCATTTCAACTTTTCCTTATCAGCTTTCAGACTCAATTGTCTTGACCATGGTCATGCTGCCACTTTGCTGCTTTAAATCCAAAGGACAAAAGAGAATTGTGTGTTTCTACATTTTGCACAGGGCAACTGTTCCCCAATTTTTTAAATCAAAAATACTTAATCAAAAGCTATTCTTTATTTATTTGCTTGATTTGGTCATCTGACAAAACAGATATTTATTATTGCATATATTTTTTTATTTTACCTTGTTTTTCACAGCAAACAGAAAAATCTGGATAATTTTAAAAATATTTCTTCATAGAAAGTAGGGAACTTATGTCTTGTTATTTGTTTAGTCATTTGTTTCCCCTGCTTCTTTGCTTTCTTACCAAGCCATCAAATAATACTTTGCTTTGTATGTACAAAGATTTAGGAGACTACTATTGTAAAATTATATGATTATTACTTCACACTGGTGAAGTGCGTTGCTGAGAATCACATCTATATGGGTACATAGCTTCCCTTTTCATCAAGAGTGCATACATGTACTGTAAAAGCAATTTAAGCAATTGCAACCTGTGATGCTGTATATAACATAATGCTAAAATATATATGATGTATGTATATTTCTTTAATAGCTACTTCACATATAATATGTTAACTTCCTAATTTTTTTATTTGTATTGTAAAAATCTAAAGGAGGAAACCAAATATATGCATCCAAGTATTGTGTTTTATCTTTGCCAGGGAGCTGAAAGTGCCTATAAGCCAAATAATCACTACCTAAAAATTAATACATTTGCCAAATATTGCAATCAATAACAATGTTTTAACATAACAAACAAATCTTACATGGTAATAATGGTAACAAAAAGAAAACTGTGATCATAAGAGTATTGTAAGATAGTGTCATAGACAAAAATATCAGTTTTTAAACATTGAACTGAATTTCATGATACAAATTGATAGTGCCAATTGTTATGCTCTTTGGAATGAGAATATTGTACTCAGCATGTACTGTTAGTTAAATTATTTAGAAAATGATATTATTGAAGATGATTATTTACAGGGGGGTTGAAATATTCTTATGAGATTATCTTGGGCCTCATAAATAATACTTAACATCAATTACAAATAAAAAGAATTTCAAAAAGTTTTCAAGAAGATTAATAGAATGGGAATAATCTGAAACTAAAATCCACAGAGATTATATTATAACAATGCTAAATTTAATTTTAGCACTTTTGTGTTCATTTTTCACCCAATATATACAATCTGGATTGGTGTAGGAAACTTGAAAAACAGTAGACAGTTATAATAGGAATTATATCTAGTTTAATTCAGATCCTAATGACATTTTAAAATCAGATTACTTGAGCTGAACTGAAATAGAACGTTAAGCAATAATATTCTAATATATGATCAACTGTCGTATGAGGTTTTTAAAATTGGTTTCTGAAGTTTCAAAGATAACAAAACTCAAATGTTCATATCATATACAATCCATTTAAAAATAAATAATTGATGTTGTAGGCACTTCAGCTATTGCATTTGAGTGGAGTAGATGACCAAAGACTTGGCTTAATCAGGTGTTGTAATATTTTAAGTTGTCAACTTCTCTTCTTCTCATGTTCTCCTCAGTCTTTTCTTTGAGTCAATTGTGAATGTAAAGCCCACACCCATATCCCGTCCAGGGCCATGTGGAAAAGGAAAAAGCATCTGGAGGAGGCAATGGGTAGAATTTTATCAGATACTTCCAGAGGGAAGGGGACTCCACCCTTCTGAATTCCTGCCACATGGCTGGAGAAGAGCAAAATTAAAGATTCATGACTAATGTTGCTCGGAATCTCCAAAGGTGGTACTCATTATAATTATTGGCAGAATAAATCACAAATACAAAAATCTTGGCTTCTCCAATTTGATTTCCCATGTCCTCCAACAAATTAAATTCTGAACCTCATTTTTATTCACATAGCAGTGTGATATTAATTTTAGCAGTCTGAGGCTAAGTGCCAACTTCTATGCTTCACGTTTACCTTCAATCTCAGCTATTCTATCATTAGAATTCTCTGCTATAATCAGTTGATCAAATAAGAGGATATACAGTTGTAGAACATAAGTTGTAAAACATAAAGGATATAGAGGCCATTCTTACATTGCTTTAACACTTTGCAAGGGCATTGTCCAGAAGGTATGAAAATGTGTACTGAGGATTTCCATGCTAATAGTTTTACAGCAAATCCAGCCATTGTTGCAGTGATGTATTATTAATAAAGACATATTTTAGATTGCTACAGCTAGGGCTCAGTGGTATTATAAATCACAATATGGAAGATCTCACACTGAAATAATATAAGACTTTATGTTGTAGACAAGTGTTATTGAGCAAAAACTTATACACAACAATATTTGATAATTGACTCTAGAGTTCTTGGACTTACACACACAGACACTCTCACACACACACACACATGCAGGTCTAGGTTTGTTCGGGTCTTTTCCCATGTAAAGTTGCAAATTTACACGGGAAAAGACCCGAACAAACCTAGACCTGCATACCTGCACCTGTGCAAATCTACGAAAACAAATATAAATATATATGGCTTGAAGCAGAAGGCACCAGCCTCAACAAACATATGGAGTTTGCTCTAATTCTATTAAGCTTTTCATTTTTAGAACAGAAAAAAGGCAAATACACCACACAGCTTCCTTTGCATTTAATACGGCCAGCGTTCTGTACCTATAATACAGATGAATGATTTCAAGCATTCGCCTAAAAAAGGGCAAGCAAATTTTCAGGTTCTAAAGTTATGTATGAGGAAATCAGTTGTAGTTCAAAAAGCCATGGCAGGTAAAGGCAGATGTGGTAATTGTTCATCTGGCTTGTTTCTTTCCTTCCTTAGAGGAAAGTCTTATATTGAAAATAGCTGTTGCAAAGAGTCAAAACAAATGCTGCAGGTGTGATGATTCTATAGCCACACTCAAAAGGATAGAACCAAACTGAAATATAGATTCAGCAAACTCAAAGTTCATTGATTTGAATTCAGCCAGGCAAAGGAATGTTGTATCTGAAACTGATACTCTGGTGGAGTGGTTGAGAAACATAATTACAAAGAATGATTCTGACTATTGTGGAATCTCCATCAAATTGAAAACTCTGATTGAGAATGAAGGAGGCTTGTGAAGGCTTGATGTCTTTTGTCCTTTGTAAGGCAAATTCTACAATAGCCAGAGTACAGATTGGCTGTCCTTAGATAGAAAGGAAAAAAAATCAGAATTTTCATGCTAAAATGGGACTTCTAAGTTGAGACTTGAATGTAAATATTTTGCCTCGTACTTCTTAGACTTCCTCTTTAACTGACAACCTCTTCCTTTCCTGAATAACTATAATACCCTGATGGTTTCTCCTGCCCCTTTTAAGGAAAGCGGAGAAAAATCAATCTTTAACATACAGATTGATGAAGGATTAACATTTTTTCACCCTCTTTAATTATTCTTCATAAGTTTGTCTTTAAAGGTAAAATGTTTATATTAATCACATTTATTAAGGTTAAGGTTACAGCAAGCATTTTTATACTGTTTTTATATTTTTATAATTAACTCAAGGTGGTGAAGATACTTAATACTCCTTATTTTCCTCACAACAACAATCCTGTGAGGTGGGTTGGACTGAGAAAGAAGACTGCCCAGAGTCATCCAGCCAGCCTTCAAATATAAAATGGGACAGAACTTGGTTTCCTGATTTCTAGCCTACTGCCTTAACCACTTTAATTCTATTTGCAGAAATTTGATATTAAATTACATCTAGTTCATCTTATGGAGTAATTTAGATTCTCAAACAATAATTATGTCACGACCAAAAGGAATGTTTTATAATTATGTATGTTATGAGTATTATGGTAGCTTTTTTAGTCTTGCCACATATAATTCTAGCAGAGGTATTTTTGAGTTAAGAGTAGATAGCTACGTGGAGAGCCTTATCTCTTCCACATTCTTTTCCATGGGAAACAAGGTCATTTCATCTGCACCTGATGGGGCTGGATGTGAAGATGAACTTTGGATGCTACTCTATGTGGATTGGAGTAGAGGGTGGCATGTTTTCTCCACCCAAAGTAAAGTCAAAGATTCTTCCCCTAAATTTAGGGGAAGAATCTTTGACTTTACTTTGGGTGGAGAAAACACGGGAATTCAGATTCGGGTTTTCTCCAGATGTGCTAATATGTTGTCTTCAATAAAATCTAATTCTAAGAACTTTTGTTTCTTGAGAGTTTTGATTACATTTGGGGATGTTACTTGGAACCCTGACAAATTCAAGTTTTTCTTTTCAGGGATCCAGTGAATTCGAGTCATTAAGAAATTATTTGCAGTATAATATAGCTTTTTTCCAAGTTTTCATTTTTCCACGCCTGCATATTTGAATAATGTATACTACATTGAATTCTGACCACAAAGCTGATTTGTTCTTTCCATGACATCACCCATCTGAGAAGGTTTACAAAGAACCAAACCTTCAAGAGTTAGCAGATAGTTCATGCTATCCCCTAGAGAACTATTCTTCATGTGTCTTCTTTGGAGCAGAAACATAAACAGAGTAGATGAGCAAGGAGCTGTCAAAGGAGTTGCTTCAAATAGTATTCTCTTGGGAGAGAGCACTGCATAGGAAACTGAAAAAAAAATTCTCTGGAAGAATGGTTGACATCAGAGCACGGGCTTAACTTCCTGAAGTCTGTTCTCTTGATGTCATTTGGTTTTTTAGGGAAATGTGATAGATAGGTGAGATTGCATATGACCCGAAGTCTAGATATATTTCTAATATATTTTTATATTTTAGGTGACATAATTATAGACTTACCCAAGGATGTACTTTCCTAACCTTGGTCCCATAACAGAAAACATTATTTTTTGATTTTTTGCTACCTATAAAGGTTGTAGGGTATATAATCTATTGCCATATATACTCAGTGATTCAGGCTCTTCACTTAACAGTGAGTCAATGGAACTTGAATAGATATTCTTTTAGATGAGTAGGCTTAATTTTCCCAGTTATTTTATTCAACAGCTTGGGTGCTGCTGCTAATAGTGATGAACCTGAACTTTTTGCATGAGTTCATGACTGTTGTGGTGTGGAAATTCTTGTATTGGGGTTGCTTTAATCTATATTTAGGGCTTTCCTGTGGGAGGCACAGGGACAGAATGTTTATTTGAGCATATTATACACATAAAGCGAAAGAGCTTGCTACATCTTATGTTAATCTATTGTTCTCCATTGTTTTGTCCATAGAAGATTTATATAAACCAAAGTGTTTGTGGGAATCTGAAGTACTAAAATAACCATTAGCATTATATTTTAACTGATTCATTTTGCTGCCTTGAAAGATATTGATCCATCATTTGAAATACTGAATTATACCCAAATGTGAGGCCCATTATAATTGCTCCTATCCCTATTGAAAAGGCATTGCTGCACTCAATCTACTCTGAAATAATAATCATACAATTGAGCAGGCCATTGAAGCATCTGAGCACTGTATTTCATACCACAATCACACATAAATTACATGTGGGATATGTAATTTTAAAAGATCTGCCACTGTTCTTTAAATATTCTTTTAAACTAAAGGGGCATCATATACTCTAGTGAATTCAGTTCAGCGGAATTATTGCTTGATGCTTAAATAAGTCCCCACAATTCTTTTATCTCTATAGAACAAGTATAGACTATGTTTCTCAGGGTTTTATTTCAAGTCCAATGTTGTGTCTCAAATGTGATTATATATTATGAGACTGGCATTAGTAAGACTGAATCCAGTGCCTCAATATACATTTTTATATACTGGATACAACTTCTTTTTTCTAGTAGGCCTAACTCTTGGATCTTTTCTGATAAATTTGTTTCCTTTTGGACCATGGTGATACTTTAAAAACTGGAAATTCTAGTTTTTTTTGTTAACTCAAATATACATGTAAGCTAGAACAAACAGAGATAATCAGAGCAATGCCTCAAGGACAATGATATTCAAATAGATCTTATGTCCTTCTTTAAAGAAATATTATAGACCCACCAGATAATTTAATCAGAGTACTCAAACTAGGTAGAGCCTTAACCCTGGCATGGTTCAAGACACTTCCATTAATGGTCTTGGAAGAGAGATACAAAGGCATCCCATTTAAATTCAGACTTTACCCACATGGAATCACCAAACATGTTTTATTATACTGTACATTTTTATGGTGACGTTTGCTGTGAGCTGCTAACCCTAGTCACTCTGATTCAACTGATTCCATTTTGTCAAGACTTTGTCAACTTATATAGAATATACAGCAATTTGTCTGATTGATCTGTTTACCTGCCTGATTAATCAACATCAGTTTTATGTATATAAAGTGATTATTGCAATAAAGATTTTCCTCCTCCTCCTCCTCCTCCTCCTCTTCCTCTTGCTGTAAACAAGTTTAACAGAAAACATTTTTCCTACTATGTAAGAAAAAATAGATGAGGTACTGTACTTCTATTACATTTTGACTCTTTGTTACATTAGATGTAAATATACAGCCCTTGTTTTAGCTGCTAGTGACAGCTTTCTCTGCAGTTAGTCTTGTGTTTTAAGCAAACTTATCTGCACTTGAATTACCAACAAAACCTATTTTAAAAACTTTTTTTCTGATTAGTTTAGACTTATTTGTATTTAAGACAAGAATAGAATTTCCATGATTCTATTTGAAGTCTCTGCCCAAACATTGTATGGAGTTGTGGGTCAAATCCCAATTTGACACCATTATAAACTATGGCATTTTGATCATGCATTCACTTCTTGAATCATGCTTTTGGGTGGGAGAATGTATGTTTTAAGTTTATCCTTCCTTATAACTTGGAAAGGGTTAAATGCAGCAGTGCAATTCCTATTTTCTTCAGTTCACAAACTGTAAGATTTGACCCAAGGCTTTCATCTACAGTTTACTAGCAAAAGTACTCCAAGGAAGGATACTGCTGTCCTCTAGGTAAGATGCCCAATGCAGATTTATGCTGATCTAGAGCCACAAGTATGCTAGCTTACCTCATGGGACAAAGTGTCCATTTTCAGATAATTACTATCTCTAGATGAAGTCATTGTTTCCTAAAGAAATATTGCAATGATTTTTGGATTAAATCCTCCTTTCAGCTAATATTTTTGCTGGAAGAAAGCCTTCTGAGAAAGGATAACTATTCTTTTGAATAAATTTATTCGTTGTTAAACAAGTTGCCGTCTCTTGTATTGTTTAAAAGGGTGCAACCAGATGAAATAGTATAAGGCCCATGGCTGGATCTCTCTCTTTTCAACAAATGTAGCTGTGGGTGAACCTGAGTCAGATTAGAGCATTATATATCAGAAGAGCTTTAGACATTTCCTGCTGAGGCTTTTCCCAATTTTGCCTGATCCTCACAGAAAAGCACAAACTTATTTTCCCAAAAGCAGAATGGAAACATATGACTCTGTAAATAGAGCACATCAAGAGAATAAGCTCCCTCCCACAGCTGTTTTTTAAACAATCAAAGGAACTGGAGTTCTTTCCTACTACCTCAACTTCTGCCCCACAGATGTATGAACACATCACTAATGACACCTCTTAATTTCATTGTAATATCAAACACAAAGCACTGCACTCTTGTTCCCTTTCATGTTACAGCATCCCCTCAATGATGCTGAATGGGTCAGAATGTTCTGCATTTTCATGGTTAAAGCACTGTTACCATTTGTTTGATTGACTGCCATTACTAAGTCTCATCTTAAACAAGGAAGGATCCAGAGTTTGAGCTTCCCCGTTTAGAAAAAGACACATTCCCTTTTCCATGACTTTTCTTTTCTTGCCTTAAAAATCAAGCAAGCATGCTTACCCAGGAGGCAGACAAAAACGAACAAATTTATATACATTACCAATTTAGCACATTTATTAAAGCAAAGAAGGGGTCAGGAATGTTTAAAGCAGTTTATAACCACGTTTACTATTCAAAATTCAGGGGACTTAGCTACTTAAATTCATTAGGAACCTTAACTTCACAGAAGAATTTGTTTGATTTCTATAATATATCTAATCATTACTCATTTCCACACTCTTGAAAATGCAGGTTTCTAGTGGGTAGGAAGAAGGAAAATTTAAACTGAACAATCCACCACATGGAGAACACGATATGCTGTTGTCAAGGCAATTCCTACAGTACTTGTTTATCATAAGGGACAGGAAAATCCTATGGGTTCATGCAGATTTGAGAATGCCTGAACACATTCTTTGTCTTTAGGTATGATCTACCAAATAGAGGGGAGTCAGAATCTGCTTGTGTGCAAGTTTCATTTTATCTGTTTCTTTCTAGTTTCTCTTTGTGATAGATATAGAACAAGCATTCTTATTGAAGAGTGAGAGAGGGATCATGATTACAAAGTATTAAAACAATGGGAAAACACAGGTATTTCATTCCATTTTTCACAAGTGATGATTAAGTGCCAGTAGGTCATTTTTTTACTGTTATCATCCAGAGATGAAATTCAGCAGGTTCTAGCAGGTTTGTTAGAACTGGTAGTAAATTTTCTAAGCAGTTCGGAGAACCAGTTGTTAGAAGAAATATTTTGGTTTTTTCCACTTTACAAGGTTAATCCTGTAAGGAAGGCAGGAAAAAAAATATTCTGGTGTTGTTTCTAACCTAATCATTAGTGCCCTGCTTACAGAAACTGCCCACCAGTCACATGATCCCCCCCAGTCATGCCCACCAAGCCATGCCCACAGAACTGGTAGTAAAAAAAATGAATTCCACCACTGCTATCATCCATGTAAACAGATTTTTTTCCATGACAATCTATCCCTAATTTGATCTTTCTGGTCTTCTAAGGATGCATTCATCACCACTGTAACAAAGGTCATCCACCTTGCTGCTGGTCATCCTCTTTCCTTTCCTTCCATCTTTCCCAGTATTAGAGCCTTCTCCAGAGAGCTAAGTCTTTGCATAATGTCTCTAAAGTAGGATAATTTGAGCCTAGTAATTTGAACTCAAGGGAGAATTTTGTTGTGATTTCTTTGATTATTCGTTGGTTTGTTTTCTTAGCTGTCCATGGTATTCTCAGCAGTCTTCTCAACATTTAAGTTCAAAGGTGTCAATATTCTTCCTATCATGCTTTTTTCAAATTTCACTTCCATGGGATGTCACAGGGAAAACCAAGGTTTGAATGATTCTTATCTTTGTAGGCATAGATACATAAGGGCTTTTGAATCTTTTCCAAGGCTTTCATGGCTGCTCTACCAAGTGCTAGTCTTTAGCATATTTTTGACTTTATTGTCCCTTTACTGTTGATCGTTGATTCTAAAAAGCAGAAGTTAACTAGTAGGATTTTAATTTTATTCATGTTATATTTTGTTTTAAGTTTCCATCAAGAATCAGGATATAAATCTGATACTAAATCAAATGAAGACTGTAAATCTGATTTTTTTTTTCAGTATGCAAGTAGGTTGTTATATTAAGAAGATTTGTAATTACCGTAAATTGGGCAGTTCAAATGTAAATCAAGCACTCAGTGAATGTGTATACAAATGAGCATGCAACTGTCACATGTCTACAATTTGGATACAAATACATGAATGTTAGTTCTTTTGCAAACTGGAATGTGTATACAAATAGCATTTCATGCATTGAATACAAAATAATGTCTGGCCAACACTATGGTGAACTTGCAGCATTAATACACACATTCTGAGCTATGTTACATGAGACATCAATTACTCTGTTTCAGGCACTTGGCTCTAAACATTTGTTCTAGATTAATTTTAAGATAATCCAGAATTCTTGGCAATGGGAACATATCCTTTTGCACAACAGAATGTTCTTTTAATAAGGTTGATGGATATAAATATACACCTTGCCCAAACACTGGAAAATAAATGATTTCTTGTTCTGCTTCTAGCCTTTTGACCTGTAGAAAAAAATACCATGATTAAAATTCCTCTAAAACATACTTCCAAATAATTTTAAAGGAACTTAGAGAAGCACAGCTCACGGAAGAAGCACAGGAAAAATTGTCTGCTTTTAGAAACAATAATAGTAGCTCATAAATTACATTAGGTATCTGTAATATTTTCACAAAAGGAAACAAACAAAGCTGTTGTGGAATGTGGATTATAAAAATAAAGATTTAAAACTTTTTCTCTTGTTATCTGAGTTTCAAGTCTGTATTGACTTTTAAAGAAAAAATATAGTATAACCACAATAGTTTAAAAGTCTGAAATTGTAACATTTGTTGTAGCATTTGTTGTTAGACTCAACTAATTTTTGAAAAGATTTTTTGAAAGCTTGAGTGCATTTAATCTAAAATGACAAAATAATTAGGAATAAATATTTTAAGGTATCAGTGTTTTATTACTGGAATTATAAATGGAAATATTATCTTAAATATCGCTTAAAGAATTACAAAGAATTGGGTTAAAGATAGCTGTCCAGATGTTGATAAACTCCAGTTTCTATGAGTTACTGCCAGCACAGTTTAAAGTAAAGGGCTGTAAAGTTGCAATCCAGCACTACTGTGAACAATTTTCCAAACAAAAACAGTATCAACTACTATAAACATCTGTATACAAAAGCATGTATTGTGATATGAAACACTTATTCTAATACAAAACTTTCTTGCAACCCCCCCAAAGACGTGTGTGTGTGTGTGTGTGTTTGTGTACATGAATGCTAATTCAGTTATATCTTTACTCTTTATTTCTCTAATTGCCTTTGTGACCTGCATCATAAATTCCTTAAACTAGCTATCTTTCATTGCACCAGAATTTTTTATTCAGTCCTACCTTTAATGCTTTCCCATTTGGTTTCTGCCACTATCATCCTCTGAATGGCCCTTACAAAAAGTATTTTCAATGCTCCACTTCCCAATCCAACTGTCCTCACTCCTCCATCTCTATAAGATCTGTCCAGTCTTTGATATAATTGGTTATTCTCTTCTATTTGATTTCACCTTTGTCCAAATTGTTCAAAGTTGTCTTCATGATTTGGTTCTCAGTTGGTTCTCTTCAAATCAAGCTCTATCTAATCAAACTCTCACTGTTTTCAGGATGATCTGTGTTTTCTGTCTTTGATTTTTCTCTCTCAGGTCTCGGTACTTGATCCTTTGATATGGTTTCATCTGTCGATATTAATTTTGCCACTAGTAGGACAACCTAAGATTTTCAAGATTCTCCCTTTATTGTATTCCAAGCCTTTAAATACCTTTCTCATATTTCCATTTTAGGACAAGACTTTCCAGGAAAGAGCTGTTTTTGACCTTTGAAGAGTATGTTGGTTGATTGCATTCCAATGTAACTGGGTCAGAATAAGGAAGCAAGCAAGGATAGGATAAAAACATCTAATTTAATTTAACTTTAATTATTTACAATGAACATACCATAATTACTACTCCAAAATGAAATAATTCACTTCTGCTTTCATAGCACACCTCTATGGCTTAGGAAACCACAAAGAGCCCTGTCAATTTACCCCTGCATTACCTGTGATACTGTAATTTTCAATGCAAGGTGTCCCCAATCATTATTATCAAGGACTGCTTTCATTGTTGCTCTGGTGACTAGGCAAGAAGCCTCAACTGCTGACTGCCCTTTCCTCTTGATCTCCCACGCCCAAATTGTTCGAGTGCAATGGCGGAAAATGTACATGTGATTAATTTACTTGGTATACCTTTCTACATGTGTACTTTCTACTTGTGGCTTTGGAAGTACATGACCTCTCCTGCTGAAATGTAGATATATTTGTTCTTTATGGTCTAGCAAGAGAAATATACCCTTTCAGTATGTTGGAAAATATAGTAGTGCTCCCATTGCAATCCCCACTTTTAAAATCATTCTTCCTACTCACTGTTGGACACATAAGTCCACTGCTGCAGAAGGAGATTTGCCAAGATAGAGGTTTTAGGTTTCAAGGGCTACAGGGGAACAGGAAACTGATCCATGGAATTAT
Source organism: Myanophis thanlyinensis (assembly GCA_017656035.1). Taxonomy (NCBI): domain Eukaryota; kingdom Metazoa; phylum Chordata; class Lepidosauria; order Squamata; family Homalopsidae; genus Myanophis; species Myanophis thanlyinensis. The sequence continues at coordinate 22,081 of JAEANM010001979.1, forward strand.
AGTTGCTTATCTGCTTTTCTATTCTGTCACATCCCATCCTGTAAATTTGAATCATCCAAAGAGCTTCTGCTCCACCCTTTCATCTTTTGTATTCTAGAAGAAGCTGGCCTGGATTAGAAACTCTTAGAACTGCCTCCCTGAATGCCTTCTTGTGTTTATTACCTCCCTGAAATTCCCTCCCTGAAATTCACATTTTTCCTTTTTTTTTTCAGAATAATTTTAATCCAAGCCACTGTACAAGCAATTGAATTAATAGCCTGTCTTTCCCAGATTGATCTCTTTCTCCCCTTCCTGGTGCCCCAATGTTTTCCTGTTTATTTTAAATTGTAAATCCTACAGGAATCTGTCAACCCTCCTCTTTGTAAATGCCATGTATTGGAATGAAATTATATCTATATACTACTGTACTGAAACACTCATTGTCATGACCGTTAACTGGGTGAAGCAGAATATCACAGGGCAACAATTTTTGAACCAAGATACCTTAAATAGGCTAATTTACAGAATGTGTCCAAAATCTGGGACCCATTATTCTGGAAGGATTGAGACTGGGAAAGTTGTGGTTGCTTCAGTGCTACTGGATGCTGTTGTGCTGCTTTGCTTCTGTTACATTCATGTGAACTTCAATATTCCATGACAGTTTCTCAGTAATGGCTAGGGAGGGAGGGAGGAACAAAAAAAGAAGGAACCCACATACACCCTCTCAGCCTATTCCACTACCACCCACAAGTTCTCCTGATCTCTGTCCACAAACATTTCCTGACTTGCACTGCTCCCAAGTGCCTTTTCCAACCCATGTAGGAACTCTTGCACATCTCAAGGAAGGAAGGAAGGAAGGAAGGAAGGAAGGAAGATTTCTGAAACTCTCTCCCTGCTTCCCGCAGGGAAATGCAATGGGGAAACCAGCAGGAAGTCTTAAGTCGCTTTCTCTTCCTTTCTTTTTTGTCTACAAATGGTCATTCTGCTTCTCTGTTTAAGTAAGGAAATATCTCTGAAATGATGACCCAATGGGTTACAGGTTGTCCAGTAAATAACAATAAACAGTGAAACTGCCTCAGTTTCTCTTGTGCCAATGCAATAAAGGAAAACAAGCAACATCAATTTGTTGAGAAGTGGTGACCATTTGTGCAAATATGCAATTTTTTATTTGAATCAAGCAAACTTTCTTCCTATTCTGACCTGCAAGAAAAAAGGACTCCATATTTTTATTGTTGTTGCAGCATTTCTACTTTGAGCCTCATCAAACAGTTTTCTGCAGCATCAAATTGTACTGGATAACTATAAATATTTCACATTTCTTTCCTTTTTCATTTTTAGAAAATCCAGTCTCTGCAACTGATGCAACTGTTTCAAGTAGTATTTCTCCAACTGCTATCACTGCTGAGAAGTTGATGACAATCATCACTCCTAGTTCTTCTAATATTATATCTTTAAGCTCTACTGTTACATCACTAGAAGGTAAATTGGCTTCAACATTTCTATGGAACTAGTTTCACTATATTTAATCATTTATGATAAAAACATACTGTAACTTCCTCAAAGTGTTGCCATTTCTGTTTTCACACAGTTTTCCCATCTTTTCTCAGGCTGCTAATATTCTGACCTGGAAGAAAAAAGAAAATATTGAAATGTAATTTTCATTTAATAATTCTTAGTGCAATTTCCCAATTTTTAAAGAAACTGTTCAATTTTTAAATACCTTTTATGAGGAATGAGATGTTATAAGTATACAGTACTTTGTTTTTACCTCTAGATGTCAATTTATCACTTCCCTTTCCAATTCCAGGCCATTATTTTAAATCAAATTTTTAGCTAGTGCTAAAATACTTCGCTTATTATGAAAATTGTATTGTTAAACATCTGAAATGCTTGGATCATAAATCAGTTCAAAATAAATTCAAAATTAAGACATACAACTTCTAAATAGTGAGTCATGAAAATAAACAACAGAGGTCACAACTGTGAAGCCTAAATGTGAGTAACAATTAAAAAAATAGAATAAAACTAACAATAAAAAATAACTTTTGTCTGGAACAGTAGTTATTTAAAACATGATTATTAATAAGTTATAGATAATATTGCAGGTAACAGGACAATATTTAGCTATGTTTAGTAATAGGTGAAGATAAAAAGAGTGACTAGGATATTAGTCTAAAAATAGGGATAATAGCTCCTGACATGAAATAATATAAAGTGAACAGTACAATACTACACAATGCAGCATAGCTCAATATTTCTATTGTTCATGTGCCAGAGGAGTATAGTCTTTATTCAAATGGAATGTCCTGCTATCTCCCCTCAGTGACAGTTGTTGGGAATGCATTAAATCTTGCCAAAGACAAAAGATTCTCCTTAATTGAGAGACCAATATTTGATTAAGTGTTAAGATATTTAAAATTTAATAACTGGAGCAATGAAGGGTTGGACAATGAGTAAGAACACACAGTTATAGATAATTGGTTAAAGAGAGCTGCCCACAGCATGAGGGAATCTGAGATGTAATTAATTGCTGTGAGAATAAAGGGGGACTTTCTTTGTTTCCCACTTTTTTTCTCTGTGTGCCCTCATGATTTATCTCATGATGTTCCTGTGATGTTGATTTACCTGACAATTCTATTTACTGTAAATATATTTATTTTTATATATTTATTTATATAAAACTGCTAGTTCGTGTCAGCACCTCTGACTCCATTTGGATACCAGCTATCCAATTCTCTGACATTAAGATATTGTGCTGGTTAGAATGGTTGAGAGAGATTACTCAAAATATATTGTAAGTATGGCTGGCTGATGCATCTAAAGCTCCAGATCAAAATCATTAAGTGCACAATCATAGCCTATCAATTTATACAAAAATGTGAAAGCATAGCTGCCAGTTCTTTAGATGGTGTGGGCCTTCATTCACATCAACTTCTTTCCAAGAAGCTGGGATGTCATAATGCATCAGCATTGTATATGTGTAGATCCCAAGTAATATGGCTTGTTGTTTGTTTGGTTTTTTTTTTAATTTAGATTTAAAAAACAAACTTTATTAAATATATACACTTTAAAATACACGAAATCCATTCACATACCTAATTCTAATAATTACAGTACAATTTCGGCAGTACCTATATCACTGGTGTTTAAATTGTGTTGCTCACACAATTAATACTGGGTTTTTTTTACTATTCTAACATGTTATCTTCCTTATTTCTTATATCCATCAATTAACCAAATTTATATCATATAATATATACACTCATTATATATATATATATATAAAACTTCTTTTATGTATTCATTCATACCATTTTTCCCACACCTTATAGTACTCTGAGACTTTCTTCTTGACACCAAAGTCTTTTCTCAGGGAAAAGATTAGCCTGGCAATTTTCTTCTTGAAAACCCATACATTTGAAAGTCATCCTGTTGTTTTCGAGGAGTTTATGAATAATTTCTTTATTCAGTTTATTTGTCACTGGCTCTAAAATGGTCCCTACAACTAGTCAATTGTGTCAGTTATATTATGTCAATACATACTTTGTCAGTAAATGATTGACAAATTTTGTTGAGCTTTTTTTTCACTTATGGAGGGAGTAGTAACAATTGTTCTCATAATTAAGCATATTTAGGGATTAGGTAACTGTGTAATAAAGGCTCAAATGTCAAAAGACTTTAGAGGGTAAGGAATCAAGATTTCTGCCTTTTCAATTCCTGGATTATTCCATTCTAGTTTCATCCCTTTCTGGAGAAGAATGAATATTGGAATCTCTCC
>JAEANM010001980.1:8505-25834 GCA_017656035.1 Myanophis thanlyinensis
CGCCAGCCCCAGACTGGCTGGGATAAGCAGGCGACCGAATGTATGGTGGCCTAAAGCAGAACAAAAGAATAACTTCTTTGGATTTGTATTGGACCACAAGCCTGGACCTGATGGCAGGATTCTTCTTGTTTGGAAAACAGCCATATTGCTTTCTCTTACTCTCTGGCAATAAGGAAAAAAATGTGGTTTTTCCCTAGCCTTAAATGGTGGGGGTTCATCTCATACTCCCTATAGATGTTTCCTTTTGCAATAAAAGTATAGTAATGACTTAGCCTTTCTATAGATAAAGAGTAAAAGAGGGTTTGCTAGGAGATGAAAAAAATATGAAGCACTATCATAGAAAACAGAAACTGAAAAGCAAATTCGAAAACAATGGAGTTTCAAGATGCTTCATTTATGAACCTAAATGCTACATACAGTATATCTTACATTAATTATAATTATTTATATCATGATACTGTGAAATGCAACACTTGATTTTACTGCAAATGGCCTTCTTTCAAATTTAAGAGTTATTTTTATTTTTACACCCAGTTTTAACTTCTGAAAAATATGGATTGTTCAAAAGCAAAATAACAAAACAACAACAGCAAAAACACTAAACCCACTGGCCTGCTAAATTGCACAGGCTTTCAGTTATTTTTATGAAACTGTTGGTTTTACATATTAAAAGGACACATTAACAAAAACTAAATTGCTGTTTTATAAATTATATTCCTCACATTTCAAACAAGATATATATTCTTAAAGTAATAAAATAAAGGTCAAGCAATCTAATAAAATATTCTTACTCTTTCTGGTGGTAATGGGATTATCTGCATTTTGAGCACTTACTGGTAATGTATATGTAATGCAATGAATGCTTTTTTCTTTTAAAAATGAATATCTAATGTTTATACTTTTACAAGTATTATAAATATGCATGCTGTTTTATATGCATGCATTAAATATACAGATGCATATAATAGTAACACTGTTTTGCAAAGTAATCATGAAATTCATTTTTCTCTGAATGATATTTCCACTTATTTTAACACAGTGAAACCAAAAGATACAACTAAGAACATGAACACATGTGTTTGTAATAGGTGCCTATGGGGAAAGGACAGCAATGCAAACAGACTTTGCATTTTGTTGTAGATCTTAACAAACTTCAATTCAATTAATAGTTTAATGGTCTGGAAATATTATTCCAGAGGAAGGAGGCTGCGGTTATTGGATCTAGAAATCAAATAGATGATTTGTCTGAGTTTCCTTATTTTAAAATGACCAGAGAACCTGAGTATAGAAATCTAGACGCTGGACTCACTTTGTTACTCAGGATGGTAGATGCCAATCAGATATTCTGATTAATTTACAAAGGTTGGTCACCATTGACAATGGCTTAAGTATCTTTGCCAATGGCTGCAGATAAATGTTCTGAAAGCCAAAGATATCTTGCTTATCTTTCCAGTGATGCCGCCTTTTTCCACAATTAATTTCATCTTATCACCTTTCCCAACAATTTATTGTACCACTTGCATAGACTTAAGTGTATTCTTTCAGAGCCTAAATGCAGGTAGTTTATGTTTTAAATGGTGGGATTTCCGCCTCTATGTATTTTTTTAGTTTTCCGAGAGAAAACATGCTGTAAAACCTCCAACACTCACTCTTGTCATTTTGGTTGAGTTCAGCCCATTCTACTGTTCTCTATCTTTTACACACAAATGTGTTTTATTTAGCATGGTCATTGTCAGTGCTTTAGATCCTTCCCCTTGGAAGCATACCTGCTCTGGGCGGAGTTGGCGGCAGCTTGCATCACTGCTGCAGCTGCCTCCTGGGCCTTACGGTTCACAGTTGGCATAGGTGGTCCCATCCCGGGGCCTCCTTGCTGAGCCATGCCCGGAGAACTGGGTGTCATACTGCTCATATTTCCAGGAAACGGTCTGCTTTGCATCCCAGTTGATGGCATTCGTCCCAAGGGAATGGTACCGCAAGGCTGGCCTGGTCCCTGTCCGTGCATCTGGTTGCTTGCATTTATACCCATACCAGGTCCTGGTCCACTGTAATTTGCGTTGGTCACTCCAGAGTATGTTGGCTGTCTGGAGTAGTTCCCTAAACAAAACAATATAGAAAATAAAATTGAAGTTACCTGTTCTGAATCTATGGAAAGAGCCCGCTGGAAGAACTGGTGTGCATTAAAATTATTTAATCAGGGCAAAATATGCTTAAGTATTCTTAGCTAGTATCCAGTATCAGTCAGGCATTATCATTGCTGGATCTATATTTCTGAAAATTATGAGCCTGCATCAATAGGGATATATAGTAAACATATGGAAAGCCAGATAGACAAATGTGAACAAAGGCAATAGCAATATCACTTAGACTTATACACTGCTTCAGTGCTTTACAGCCCTCTCTGAGTAATTTACAGAGTTAGCATATTGCCCTCAACAATTTAGGTCTTCATTTTACCGACCTTGGAAAGGCTGGAATGCTGAGTCAACCTTGAGCTGGTGAGAAAGCAGGCCATAGAGCACTGGTGGCAAAATTTTTCGGCACCAAATGCCGAATGTGAGTGCATGCACATGCATCTTTTGCACATGCACAGTCATGGATGCATGCACAGTCACACAGGAGTCTCACGCATGTGTAGTCACATGCGACTCACGCAGTGTTTTTTGCACACGCAGTCGTGTATGACTCGCATATTGCATTTTTAGTGGATGCACAATCGCGCATGACTTGTGTGTGATCTCTAGAATGCATGCACATTTGCGCAGATGTTGCACACATGCGCAGTCACACAGGAGTCATATACGTGCGCATGCACAGTCCATGAGTTGGGGCAACTGCTGGCATTCCAGCAGAGATGATTGCGTGCCAACTTGGACATGCGTGCCATAGGTTCGCCATCACGGCCACAGAGAAAAACAATGGCTGCCTTGTTAATCATCTTGCAGTAGCCAGAGCCACAGAGTGGAAAATACAGAAGTAGCAATAGAATGACACAAAGGGAGAACTCATAATGATCAAGCTGTCCTGGTACAAAGTGGCTCCTCCTTTTTTTTTTTTAGAGATTCCATTGAGGAAGCCTCCCACAATGATTATTCACATTCTACTTAGTATAAGAAATAAAGAGCAGAACAAGTGTGATATCTCATCTTATTATATTATTTAGTTTTACTTTTTAATAAGACATCTAGGCTGTTGGGTTGTTTGCTACACTGATTGATAAATGGGACCAGAATGCCCCATGCTTAAACATCAGAGCTCCCTTCTGTCCTTTAAAAAGAAATCAAACAACATTATACATATGGTTTCAGAAGGCAAGGATACACCTGTGATTGGCATGTTGGGTTCTCACAAGAGAAACATTTATTATATTTAATCTATAGAGTCTATAGTATAGACTGACGGCCCCATCCCTAATGAGTCTGGGCTGCTTTACAACATTAAAAGAACAATACCAGACAAGCTCCAGAAATCTCCAGATTTTATTTGTTTTTGAAATGTAAGATAAAATTTCTTTTGAATGTTTAAGTCCTGGTGACTACAAGGATTTGTCCAAGCTGTTCTTGGCAAGAGGCTTTTCTCTAGGCATCTGGTTTCCCTGTGCAGTGCTCAGTTTTAGGTTTTCCAAGGTGGCTCCTCCATCTAAGTCTTAACTGGATTCATCTTCTTAATCTAAACCTCCCACCTTATTGACATTCCTCCAAAGCCTTAGGTGGTCACTCAAGGATGATGGATAGTTACAGGTAATCATCAACTTACAACCACTGTTTGGCCAACATTCAAAATTGAAATGGAACTGAGAGAGAGTGACTAGTCCTCACACTTTGACCATTGTAGCACCACCAAAATTATACGGGTCACTTGCAATCGGGTCACCTGTCAAACAACTTGCACTTATGACAACTACAGCATCCTTCAGTCCTGTGATTGCCATTTGTAACCTTCCCAGCCATCTTTCTAAAATCAAAGTCAATGGGGAAGCTGGCAGGTCACAAGTTGCAGTTTGGTGATGTGTCACTTAACAAATGCACCACTAAATGACAAATTTTCCAGTCCCAATTTGGTCATTAGTTGTGGTTTACTTGTACTGTTATTTTGCTCCCATGTAGCACTGTTTGATACCAGTGCAATCACAATTAACAGAATTAGTCTATACTTTGCTATTTGCACCATGCTTACAATTATGAAGAATCAGGTTTTATTCTGCACACTTGTGTTTGATAAAAGCAACAAAAACATGTCAATGTGTTAAATAGAACACATAGGTTAAACAGAAAACCCTCTCTAACTTTTGTCTTGGATGTTCCTGATTTGGCATTTTACCTTAGTTATATTCCCATATAACTGCAAAGTCACCATACAGCAGCGATGAGGATTCTTGGGAAGAACACTACAGACTAACAGATCTCATAAGCCTTTCATTCCATAATCCTTCTTTACATAACTTTTAACCAAATACTGCATTCAGAATGACACAATAATTAAAACAGATATCTGATCTGACAGCAAATTTGGAGGCTGCAAGTATGTTTTTTTTTTAAATACAAAGCTTCTGTTAAATAAAAGCCAGGGAATCAATAACGTGATAATATTTCAGGAGAAAAAAAAAAGTAGACTTCTTTCAACACCTAAATAAATACCAACAATAAATGAGAGAGAAAGCCAAGAAAGAAAAGTATGAATTTCCATGTTTTTCTAATAGATTCATAATTTGCTGGCAGTGGCTTTGACAGCAAGCAGATGGATGCACCATTAGATTCAATGAATGGAGCAGATGCTGAGCTAGTCCCCATCAGCTGGGATATCAGGCAGCCAAGTGCAAAAAAAAGCCCACACTTTTAAAGTGAGTACTCTTTGGCGCAGTAGCCTTGGAACGGTCATATTCTTTCTTCAACCAATTGAGCTCATTAGCTAATTAGAATGAAATCCAGAGGCATTGGAGCCTCATACGGAGGAAGAAACTTAAGTTGTTTAGCACTGCAGCTTACGTGTATAAGGAAGCCGAAATATAGATAAGAAAAACATTAACATTCTCTTGTAAAAAAAATTTTTGAAAGGAAAAAAAAAGGGAGTTTAAAACTTCATTTTTGCTTGATATGTTTATTCCTATATGGCTCAGTTTAAATTGGCTTTGCAGAATTTTGCATTAAAGGACCAAATTAAGAAACACGGTGTAACTCAAGTGGTTTCAGCATCCCAACCTTTTAAAACCTTTCATTGCCTTTTACATGATTATATCTGGCAAATAATTAGATATATTAAATATACACCAATAGTGTGGGTTAGCTAAATCTGTTTGTAAGTCTGTCCCTTTGGGCAAAATCTGTTTTCTTATCTGAGTAGCACATGCTCAATTTTTGGTGCTAAAAAAATAAACATTATTCCCAGTATCAAACAAAGAAACAAGTTAGAAAACTGACTTTATTTTTTAAAAGTTCTACACAGATTCTAGATAATTTACTTGTTATGTACCACTTTCACCTTGTAAGTTAAAAAACAGTACAGTACATTCATACCCATATACACTTAGAAATGAGGCATGCAGTTTTTAAAATTTAGCCTAATAAAAATTGCAAAGAATTTCTTGCCTTCCACCTGTTCATAACTTCTGGCAGCCAGAACTTTATATGTAAACTGATAAAGGGACTATTATTCAAATACTGAGTTTACTATGCAACAATAACAATGTTCCTGAAAGTGGTATTTCACTTCTTATTCCCTTTTGAAAGTTACTAGTGCTTCAAAAGTTATGAATTAAAACCATGGAAATTAATGTTTTTAATGTTTCTCATTCTTGCCTGAAGCCCAGATATTTATTGGAGTGGCACATACAGCATAAAGCGAGCTTGTGCTGATGTGTGTAGAATGGTGAAAGATGATGCTTTCAGAATTCAATAAGAAAACAGAAGCTCAGGGATAAATGATTAATTGCAGTGGCTTGTTTTCTTCAACACTAGCATCTATTCTAAAACCAAATAATCAACCATTTGTATTATTTAGGATTTTAAATCTGAGGTGAATTCTACAAATCAAACTAGAAATTCGAGTTGCACAATTGCTGTCACTCAGCAGGAAGCCCATTTCACAATTCTGAAATATCACAGCACAGATATTACATGGCAGGACTTTAATCAGAAAGTAATCATTTTTGGCTGATTCCAAATCAATTATGGGAACTAAATACCACAGATTTATAGTGCAGAACTTTAAAAACAACTGCAGAATGTAGACGGTTGCTTGTGTGTTTTATTATGACAATGATCTATTTTTATTTATTGACTTTTTTCCAACATAAAAGGTGGCTTTTTATACGATCAACCATGGTACAGCCTTCTGGATCAGTTCAGAAGGTTGCTAGTGGACAGCATGGTATTGTGTTTATCTCCTTCCTTCAGGCTTGATTTCAGTCAGTAGTGATAGGGAAGAAGAAATCCTGCCCTTGGCCCCTACAATGTGGGGTGCCACAAGGTTTGGTGCTTTTTCCTTAACACCTACATGACACCTCTAGGTGAGCTCATCCATCACCATGAGGTAAAGTATCATCAGTATGCTGGTGATATTCAGTTATATATCTCCACCCTGAAAAATTAAGTAATATCATGACCATCTTATCCTGGTGCCTGGAACCTGATCAATGGGAGTAACTCCACTAGGGGAATTTTCTCCCCAAAATGTAAGTTACAAACAAAGCATGTTTACTGTGGTAGGTACTGCTTTTCACATACAAATTAAATAGTTAGATAGCTGGAAGGCAGTTCAAACCAGCATCCAACCTGTTTCAAAAACTAATATCTATTTTAAATTTTAAAAATTCCATAGACTTTAAAATGACAACCTTAAATTATAATTACATTTTTTAAAAAAAGTATACAGTATTACAACATCTTTTTTAGGCAAAAGAACTTGTAAATTTATTTATTTTTATTTTATGTATCAAATTTCTACACTATCACTTTATCTAGGTAAGTCTGGGCATTTACAAATGCAAACTAGCACAACAAAAAATTTTGGGCTGATGACAAACCTACAGTATAACCGTTATATTGAGAAATACATAAAAATGTTATCTCATCACCAAATAAATGAAATGTTATTATAGTAGAGGTATTATTGTTTATGCTACCATTCTAATGCATGTCAAAAAACAAAATGTTTAAAAGGAACTTTAGATATGAAATTAAAATAAAAGGAAATGGATAAGGAAGTACTTACTGTATTGCAATCAATTTGCAAAGCCTATTGTGCATCAAGGGGAGATTTGGTTAATGTTATGCACTTTATTGTAAATGGTTTCACTTGTATTTAACTTTTTGTACAAGCTTGAGAGGAACAAATAAATAAAATAATAAAAATAAAAATCCAATTTGAAAGCCCACAAATGAAGACTTCATATAATCAGATAAAAGTAATGCTTGACTTACAGCCACAATGGGACTGGAACTTTGGTCACTAAGTGATGCAATTGTTAAGCAAGAGATCACATGACCAGACCCAATTTTATGACTATTTTTACCACGGTTGTTAAGTATATGATGTAATTGTTAAGTGAATTTGACATCCACAATTAACTTTACTTTTGGAAGCCTGCTGAGAAGATTACAGATCATGATAACAAAAGACTGCAAGATATTGCAATTGTTGTAAATACGAACCAGATGATGTGAGGTTGGGTTGTAGGTCACTTTTTCTGAGGCCATTGTAATGGTTGTTAAACGAACAGTTATAAACTGAGAACTATCTCTATAGTTCTTCTCAGTTCATCTAAGGGCCAATGTATACATTCCAACTTTTGTTCAGAGGCTACTAAAAAGTGTGTCCTTTTGGAGCACTCAGTATTTCAGACTTAATATTTAATCATTTACATTCCTTCATTTTTTCAGCAAATCTTTTCCCATATACTGGGCTGAGCTAGTGCATGCTATCTCCTTGACTCAGTACACAAGATGTTAGAACTTTTAAAGAACCCTTGCTTTAAAAACAATTTTAAAAATCTTTGGCCAATATGGCAGGCAAAATATCTTTAAAAGTTCAGACATCTTCTGTAATTCTGTCATTGAAGTATTTTTGATATTTATTTACAAAACGACCTCATATGAAGCTTTGACTGCTATAAAGCAGTGTGTATTTCTGACAATAATTTGGACCATGTCCACCCTTCCTTAATATTTAGCACTGGGTTATAAAATAACATTCCACCCTAAAGACAGCTCCAGATCTTCAGAATCCTTTTAAAGTGAAGACTGCAATGTTTTTGTAAACAGCTGCAACTTGCAAGAGTATATCCGTCTGTTGTGACTGAAGCTATTATGCAGTTAATTTTATCCATGTCTATATTCATCACATCAAAGGTAATGAAGTTTATGAAATTTATCAGTAGATAAAGATTGTAGTCTGAGTGTACTTGTAGAAAAGCACTAAAGTTTTCAGAAGGAATCCAATGATCTTTTTTGTTATTTTAAGATAACTTTCAGTAGTTTAAATTATATATATATTTTTGCAAAGTACTTCGATTGTTATGAGCCACAAACAGTTGGAAGTTGGATGACACACAAGTTTAATAAATAATAATTGACTTTCTAATCTGTTTGTTCTTGATCTCCATCACAATCACACATGTCACTGAAACATGTCAATCTCTTTCATATTATCTAAGCTAACAGAAAGCTGTTTTATTTTAGTAAAGTTGATATGATGAAAATGAGGGGATAGAAAACACATTTAAAGTTGAGCAGTTATAGCAACCCAAAGCTGCAGAATATAACATTCAACAATGGAACTGAAAAACCTGTGAGCTGAGCACATGGCTGTTTCATTGTATAACAGATTACTTAAAATTTCAGGCAGCCCCACATTCTTATTTTTATGAGATTGTGTTATAGTAATTGTTCAAAATATTCCATCATCTGCTAGGGTAAAAAAAAAGCTGGTATCACCCTGATCCATACACAAAGAATGATCTAATTTATGATGGCAAGGTAAATGAAAGGTGCAGAACCACTGCGAGTCTTCTTCCAACTGAGCTTGATTCGTAGTGACTTTGTGGACATAGTCATATATTTTCCCTTAATAATAATATAGACGGATTTGTCACTATCTTCTGGGATTCTTTTTCAGCTTCCCAATCTAACCTATAGCTTTAATATTCCCAAGAGATCTCAAATACTAATTGGATCCAATCCTCCTTAGTCAAGCCTAAGTCAGCCAGGAACTGATGCTTGGCTGAGAAGCCAAAGCACAGTATTTTTTTCAATTGCCAATGGACTGAGTAAACTGAACTATCTGTGCCAGAAATAAATTTAAAAAATTGTTTCAAAAGAAGGATCCTCATTCAGTTTGCTGGTTGTTACTGTCACATGGATCTAAGCCAGGCCTATCTCTTAAGTTGCGTTTATGGCTGTTGCTCTGTAAGAAAAAATAGGCACATTTTGGAAGGTTGAGCTGTATCATTGCCAATTTTTGTATTTATATATTAAGAGCTAAACTAACACTGATCATCCAATAAGTCTCAAATATATGCATGATAGAATCTATCCAAAAATATTAACATCCTTAACTTGACGAGTTCAAACTGATATCTTACACATATAGCTGTGAAATACACAATACATCAATACAAATATTTCTCCCCTAATTTATTACCTACTGGGGACAGGTCCATCACAAGTTATATACATATGTTCTCCAGAAAAAATATATATGATGCAAAACATGAAAACTACTGTTGAATATAGAATAAGAATTTATCGCAACAGTACTTTTCATTTTCTATGTATATAATAAACAGGAATGGTTTTACTAAAAAAAATCTTCTGGAGAACAATGGTACTTATAGAGACTGAAATAGCAGTTTTAGTTCTACCTGATTTTGTTTCTATGTCTGTCAAATAATCATTTTGTTTCTGGACCACAACCTGCAGTTGGGGTTATATTCCTGTCACTCTGGTGGATCTACTGGTTGGAGCAATTGCAAGCTATCTGTGTCGCAATTATCCATAGTGCAACTCCAGGGCAATGTCAAACAGCATGAAACTGTAACTTCTGAGGGCAGACTGTAAGGCAGTCAGTATCAAACTGGAGACGCTGAGATCTGAAAACATCTGTGGTAGATGCCAAACACCTGTGTCAAACTATTTTTACCTCTTACACCAGGCCATAAACATTAGTTAAAAATAAGGAAAGCAGAAAGACTTATGAACTTGTTCTTTACATCCCCCAAGGTTCTCCTGTGAAAGATATTTATGTTAGATGACTTTATTAAGATAGGCAATTGCAACTATGATCACTTTTCCAAAAAGAGAGAAAACGTTTTGCCCCAACTCAGAATATGCAAATATCCTATAGGCTTCCCCACTGACTTTGCTTGTCAGAAGGTCACAAAAGGCAGTCACGTGCCTCAGAGTTACTGCAACCATCATAAATAAGAATCAGCTGCCAAAAATCCAAATTTTGATACGTGACCATGGGGATGCTGCAATGATCGTAAGTCTGAAAAACATTTTTCAGTACTGTTGTAACTTTGAATTGTCATTAAACGAACTGTTGTAAGTCAAGGACTACGTGTAACACATTTTTCTATAGAAAAAGTCACAGAAAACTGATTAATGTTGATTATTTTACCTTGTGGCCCATATTGGCTCATCTGAGTTCCATAAGTACCACTTGAATTACTTTGTGGAAAGCTTCCGATTCCAGAATGCATTTGACCTCCAGGTGAAGGATGGGGTGACATAGAAGGTCCAGTCTGCTGAGATGCATATTGTGACAATTGTGGGTTTCTTTGAATGCCTGTCATAAAACCTAAAAGTTAAATAGACATGATAGAGAGAAAAATTAGGGACTTCAATACCATAAACTTAAATTAAGGTAAATATTGAATATTGTTAGTACTTTATTTTATATCTCATGACATTTGAGTTGAAGCCTGAGTTATAGAAGTATTTAAATCTTGGAGTCCCAAGTATCTAAACATGGCATTGTAACTATAGTAGTAATGCTATGGTTTGGACTGTATCACATCTACACAAATAAGACAATGTTATACAAAGATGATTAATAAATGTTAAAATAAAATTAGATGAGAAGACAGGAAATTCTAATTATATTTAATAGCAATTTCTCAAACATACTTTTTGCAAATCCCTTCTAACCTATATAAGAAATATGACAGTCTTTCAGAATATGACATAATAGATAATCCTAAAATTCTTCCGGCATCCATTATTCATCTTCTGCCTCTGTAGCCAAAAGGCTGCCATTATTGCCCCATTCTCTATTTTGGGAGTTGGGTCCACTGTTATTACGCCCCCCAAAACCCCCAACAAAAATAAAATCCCAACCCCAAACATTTATTTGCTTCAGAAATACTTGGGACATGATTAAAGGGAGAATCTCAACTATGTAATTAACAATTCATATGAAGATCATGGTTTTCTTACCTCCATATGAATTTTTAATATTAATTTGTGTAGACCTTTGCATCGTGTCACCACTACTAGTTTTGCCTGCTTTTGTCCTCCTATCATAATACAAGACTAGTGAATACCCCAGCTCAAAAAGTGATGCTCATCCCTGCTTTAAATGTAGTATTAGAAACAAAGAACATCCTAAGTTCTTTGGCTAATGTTAAGACAAATGAATATTAATTTTACATTTTAGTCAAGTACTGTAATTTACCACAGAAAAATTATATACAGAGTTCTCAATTCTGAAAATACTTCTGGCCATTTGAATTCATTCAATCTATTACCCATCAAATGCAATGCACACAAGCACTCTGACAGATTAAATAAGATATATTCTCATGATATTTTTATATCATTTATGACTGAGTTGATGCATTGTCAGTAGGAAAAAAAATTGCATTTGGTCTGCTGTCTTCATCTCATTACTGGTTTTATTTATTGCTGAATTCATACATCTCTTTTCAGTCTATTTGTAGTCTCAAAAAGACTTATAGAAATTTTAAAAAGTACCACATACAAAACGTAACTTGTAAAGGCAATTTTGAAACCAACATCAGTACAATAGCATTGAAATAAATATCAATTAAAAGCTTCAGGAAAATGTCATGCTGTTGGGACTTTCCTAAACACAGGAAAAGAAGGACACGTCCTTGGAGGAATGTATTCCACAGCCTGGATGCCTTATAGGTGAAGCCAATGTTCCATACACATGACAGATGAACCTTTGGACATGTAGTGTTCTAGAGGACAGGTACTATTCCAACAACAGAAGGAAAGGAAAAAGTGCTCCTAAACTATGAACCTGCAGATTCTGAAAAGTGCAATCCCACATGTCAAACTGATTCCATTTCTAGTATTACCAATATTATATTGACTTTTCTGGAGTTAATTTCAGTTCCTTGATCTAGATCATCCTAAGATTAGGCAACATTCAAGAAGATTGATTACTTTCTTGGGGCTGGTGAATTGTGAGGTTGGTTGCCCTCAGGATATTTGACGCAATCGCATTCCAAAGTGTCAAATGAACATTCTTAGTTATTTCATTTAGATGTTAATCATCATAGAAGATAAGAGAGAATCCTCTTGGGACATCACATGCCTATGATATGTCAAAGTATAGTGTCCAGCACCCCCTTTTTTAAGGTAGGAACCATGGGAGTAGATCCAAGTCCACTGGTGTCTCAGAAAGACAGTCTACTTGATGGCATTAAAGTTGCTGGGAAATCCTGGAAAGCTAACAGGGTCATACTAGCAAAATCTACATCAGGGTGTGACCAAAGCTATCTCAGTATTGGCCACTACTTTCTTAATCACCATATCTAAGAAAATAATTATTTAAGAATAGTCAGGCAGGACTTTTTTAAAAAATCAATGAGACACTGAACTTCAATGGCCACTGGGTCAAGTTAAAACCTGGCCAATTTAAAGGCAAAATCTGAGCAACCAGAAGGTGTCCGTTAGCCACCTTGATGTTGATGTCCTCAAGAAATAAAAGCTGAAAAGCATTCCATATGAACAGGATAAGCAATTATCAAGGTTATCTGTCATGGTACCCTATGACCTACCTCAACACTGGAAATGAAACTGCTGCAAATCTGATCAACTTCATTTGAAAAGCATGTTGAAAATTGTTCCAACATTTCTGAATTCTATCCTCCAATATTTTGATGGAGATGCCATACAGTATGAAAAAGCATCACTACCCTATTCGCTGCAGACTCAATCGAGGTCAAGAAATTTACTGTTTAATTGCTGTCACTAGCACTGTTTTCTTTTTTGGCTAAGCCATTTAAAGTACCCCAACTCCATATGTTTGATTTAATGTTTCCTGAGAATTCCTTCATTTGCATTTTCCTCTACATCATGGATTGTGTTATATTCCTCCACTATAGCTCTTTCCTTACTTTCATTACACTCAGCTTGCTAGTATATCAAGATGTCTCGACTTCTGTTATAACTAGTTGTACTTAGGAAAATTAGTGCCAACTGTTAGGGCTATCTCTGTGTTCCACAAATTGGCCTGGTCTTCAACATAACAGCTAACACCTGCACAGGGGTATATGCTAATCTAGACAGCATAGACAGAATGTGACCTGTCTATGACAAAAGTCCTCCACTATCAGATCATTAGAATAGACGTTTTAATCCTAATCCTGCTTTGAGAAAGCTATTTTTCATACATGCCTTAAACAAAACATGAGCACTTGAGGAGAATTAAGTTACGGAAGGGAAGTCATAGAAGTCACTAGAACTATTGCGTCCAAAAACAGGACTATTTTAATTAATGTTTCAGTAATATTGTGTTTAATCCTAATAAAGAGTTATATTTCACAGATTTGTCACTTTCTCTGTATAAATCAGTTGTTCACATATAACTTCCCCAGAGCTTTGCTAATAAAGCAGAGTTCCTTGAACTCTGAATTTATAAATTTATAAAAAATGGGGAAAAAACTATATGAGAAAGACAAGGAAAATAGAAGTAAAAACATTCCGAATAATATTCTTTCCTAAGCAACACTATTTGCAAGAAAGTACTTGAACATAAAATGCTATTTTGATCTGCCAACTACAGTCACAATCCCTTACAAATATAATATTTTACATTTTTCAATGACAATTTTTGATTTACTACTGAATCTGTTGGTAGATAATGACAGTCCTTTTTGGACTAACAAAATCAAATATGAGGCTGATAAATATATTCTAGCATGCACACTATTATTAAATGTCCATTAACAGTAATCAAATCTGAACAATCTGGTGAATGAGGAGATACTGATAACAAACACAGGGCGCTTCTACAATAATGAGTTTTGATGGGAAAGGTCTATTAGGCTTAAATGTTTGAAGCTTAACTATCACAGGACAAAAACCAATTCTAAAAGCACATTCAGATGGATTGGCCAGTTGTGAAATACTGTAGCTACAAACTTTAAAAAGAGTTTATCTCCTCAGAATATAATATAAATGGTATTTATGGAAGACAGATTAGATGATTAGCAAAACACTATCTTTAAACATTTGCATTAATAGAACAGCACTTGCTTTACTGGCTAGATACTGTAGAAGGTATATTATAAAATCAATTGGAAAAGAATCCAAGAAACAGTGGGAAATGAAGGCAGGTGCTCTCTTAACTAGGTCTCTAATAGTACACCATCAACCACTTCACAAAATGTCAAATTCTGAATTTTAAAACCAGGAAAGGTGAGGCTATAAATGTCTATGGGACGAAAAACCAGGTCAATGCAAATCCTGACTCATCACTTTCAACTTACTGACACCTCCCCCTGCCCCACTCCACCTTTGCTTTCCAGTTATTTCATTTTTGCTGGTACAGCAGCCACAGAAATTACGGATTTTTGGCAAGCAATTTTATTAGCTAACATAAACTTCAAGCTGTTCTAGTGGGCATTTTCGGGTAGTAGTAAACCAATAAAAATTCACTGGGCTACAATAACAAACTTTTTGTTCGGCACCCTGAACATTTAAATAATGATTGCTAAGATTTGCATCTTGCTGACACAGCTTTTTGCATAAATTCAACTAAAGATGTTTTAAAAATGCTTCTTTGGTGAAATAACTCTCACACAGCTTGTCACCTTTGCACATTTGTCTTCTACTGAAAAGGCTGCTAAGGATGCCAAATTTGTTGAGACTAGAGATGTTTGTGCTACTGCTTATATATTTTAAAATCCTCTATTTTAATTCTGTATTCGGTCTTTGGTCTTTATTTGTTTATTCATTCCTCTTCACAAACTGAATTGCTTTGGTGAAGGCAGAAAATAATGACCCAACTAAAGCTTTAACCAAGATCCCCTGGAGTTCCACCAGCTGTGCTATTAAGTTAAGTGGCTAAATCTCTCAACCAATTCTCTTTCTGATAGGACAAAAACCTCATCTACATACAGCAGCAACGATATTTAAGTATATCCCCTCCTTTTTATTTTCTTTCTGTCTAAGCCTTAAAATTAATATCATCTATCATTGATAAATTGGAATTGTGGGAAGGATTAGACAGATCCTCCAGATGGTAGTTTGGGAAGAAAAACCCAAATTTTCCTCATACAAATCTTGCTTAATGTTGTCAGTAAACTGTAAAGCAATGCACAAAGGAATTTATATTTTAAAAAACACAAGTAGCATATAGTTAAACTGAAGACCCTTAACCTACTATTTCTTGATTGCCAAACTGATCCAAAAGTAAACTGTTTTTGATAACAAAAATGCCAACTTCCTTTTCTCCAATAATTTACTGCATAGTGATATTTTAGAGTTTTGATTAGAAACCATGGTTCAGAACATCTTCCCAATGAATGTATTTCTTCAGCTTCTTCTAATGTCTACCAAATATTAGCAAATGTTCAGGAAACTAACTGCTCTTGACTGAGATATGATTACAGAAAACCATAAAAATCAGCAATACCATTGTATTGCTGAAGAATTTCTGATCTAAATCGGATCTAAAATGAGTGTACTTTATCAATTCCAAAGGCCACTGGTTTTCTACGACGTCTACTCGCTACATTTCTAGGATTTTTAGAATATAAAATATAGCACAGCACAGTTGGGAGGTATTCTAGTTCAACCCTCTACATGAGCAAATGGTTGTCCAATCTCTTCTTGAAAACCTCCAGCAATGGATCACTCACAACTTTTGGGGAGGAACGGTTTCATTGACTGACTGTTCTCACTGTCAGGAAATTTCTCTTTAGTTCTAGGTTGAATCTCTCTTTAATGATCCTCCACTTGTTACTTCTTATCCTGCCCTTAGGTGTTTTTGGAGAATGGTCAACCCCCTCTTCTCTATGACAATCCCTCAAGTACTAGAAGACAACTTTCATGTCACCCCAATCCTTCTCTTCAATAGGCTAGCTCCCTCAACTATTCATTATATGATTTAGCCTCCAGACCTTCATCATCTTTGTTGCTCTTCTCTGCACACTGCCTTGGGTCTCAGCATCGAGCCAACTCCAACTCCTATTATAAATGCAGGTACATTGTCATTTGATTTCTCCCAAGCCAGCATTCACATAGCAATTCGCCCTCTTACCTGTTGGCACCCATCCACGCATTCATTTTGGTCAATTGCTGAGCCTCGCTGATTATTACACAAGTTACTTGTCCACATTTGAATTAAGTAATTATTCTCAGCCTAAGAGCTTGAAGCATGCGTGCTGAAATGGAAATATGTATCTGAGTGCACTTTCAAGAGGGCTACTTGAGAATTTAATCTCAGAAATCTCTCGTTTAACTCATTTGCAGAAGCGATGGCGCAAGTATATTTTAAAATATTTCCATTATTTGTTACTTAACATGCTAAAAGCCCTCAAACACATGCACGCACACATACACACACACAAAGCATAATATTGAATGTTATTTGATGTTCACCTCAATGATTAACAAGGTGCAGCTTCATTAAAATATTTCCACTATATTCCCCACTTAACGTCTGTAAATACATTATTGAACGTTCTCATTTAAAAGGTTTGGATGGGTTTGCATTTTCTGTTTTCCATTCAGTTCAAAATGTTGGTGCGGGAAATTATGTTCCTCTAATGTTAAAGAGCATTGAGATATCTGCAGTGGACTCCATGTTATAATACAATGCAGATAGTCCTCGTTTTACGACCGCAACTAAACCTAAAAATTTCTGTTGTTAAGTGGGAGATTTGTTAAGTGGATTTTGCCCCATTTTAGACCTTTCTTGTCACATTTGTTAAGTGAATCACTGGCGTTATTAAGTTAGCGATGCAGTTGTTAAGTGAATCTGGCTTCCCCATTGATTTGCATGTCAAAAGGTCGCAAAACAGGACCACCTGTTGCCACCGTCAGCCTCCCGCCGACCTGTGCGTTCCCACAGGGTGGGC
>JAEANM010001981.1:0-25823 GCA_017656035.1 Myanophis thanlyinensis
CATCCATCCATCCATCCATCCATCCATCTGCTGGAATTTGGATTATGCAAAGCATCAAATATAGCTTTTGCAATTTAAAAAGTACTTTTGTGGGTTTTTAAAATTTGTTTATGCTTTGCTTGCTAGATCGAATGTACAGTAGGTTATTCATGTATGACATTCAGCATTACTTATGATGAATTATAAATACAATTTCCTTGTCTTTCCTTTTTTTAAAAAAGGCAGAATTTAAAAAAGAAAATCCAATTGAAAACTGCAGATTATTTGTGCTATTTGCTATAAAAAGTGCTTTGCTAATAGTCTTGAAACAAACTCAATATTTAGAGTTCCTACTCTATTTATTATTGTTCTCAATTAAGATTACCAGATGTAGGCTGCAAAAATCCAGAAGAACACTATGAATGGCAATGCAGAGTTTTCTGCACCTCTTTGCAGTCATCTGGTGATTATTTAAATATTTCTCGTGAAACAGATTTATTAGCATCTCAATAGGATTTCACTTGAACAATACAAATAAGAGATTTTTAGCATTCAGAATGATCATAAACTTGAATGCTGTCCCATGAAAAAGTAAAAAATAAAAACTCTTTTACATGATGAGATTTATCATTTTAAGAAAAAAGTATGGTATTTTATATTTTTCTATACTAGTTTTCTTTGCAAAAAAAATTAATAACAATTCATCTAGTCCAAAAGTATAAAAAGGTGGTGTTTGAGCTGCATACAGCCCACCAGTATCCTTCTTATAACTCTCAGATCTCTAACACGTATGTATCCCACTTTTTGCATTTTTGGAGTACCAGATTAAGTGGCCAAATTAGTGCTTTTGAAATATATTCCTATATTTATTTATATCACATATTATTTATTTTTAACAAATAACTTAGAGTGGCAAACATGTCTAATACTTCTTTCTCCTCCTATTTTCAGTACAATAACAATCCTGGGAGATGGATTGGGCTGGCACAGAGAGATGGTCTCAAAATCACCTAGTCAGCTTTCAAAGCTAATGTGGGACTAGAACTCACAGTCTCCTGGTTTCCAGTCTGGTGCCTTAATCACTAGATAAATTTGCATTCTGTTTCTTGAGATGTTTACAAAGTTGGTGCAGCCTCCAGCTGATGGCATAATCAACTGTTAACAGAGTGCTAAGAATTATTATGAATAGTGTTGACTACTTTTTCTCTTGAGGAGCTTGTGAATATATGAGTGACAGATCTCTACAGCCACTGTATTTTTCCAGTAGGTTGTGGCTGCTGCCATTTATCTGCCAGATTTTGTCACCACTGATGCCAACCATTGATTAATCCTTAGAACAAGGCAGGCTTTTGGACTGTAGAGCAGGGATATCAAACTCAAGGCCCATGGGCCAGATTCGGCCCACGGGTGCTTAGATCTGGCTCGTGGGGTTGCCCTGAAAATAGCAGAGGATTGGCCTGCAGTGCCTCAGCCAGTGAACAGAACTCTATTTTCACTGGCAGAGGGCTGCAGGAGGATCCCCCCAGCCTCATCTGGGCCACCACAGGTGCCCCTGACATGGGTGACATTGAGCTGGTCACATCCACCTTGGCCATACCCCTCCCTGAGGTCAAACCCCACCCTATGCGACCCTCAATGAAATCGAGTTTGACATCCCTGCTGTAGAGTATCCCTCGGAATAAGGCTTCAGAGAGGCCATCCAACAAAACAAGTTATACCAATGCTATCCTCTAAGACAGGGGCCCCTAACCTCCAGTCCATGGACCGGCATTGATCCATGGCATGCCAGAAACTGGGTTGCCCAAACAAGTAAAGCTCCATTGGTAGAATGCAGGCACCAGGCAAAACCACACCTCTTCTAGTCCATGGAAAAACCTCTGTCAATGGAATTGGTCCCTGGTGCCCAAAAGGTTGCGGGCCACTGCTCTAAGGTAACCCTGGGCATTGCCTGTGCTTGATAGCATGTACATTCTCCATGTAGATGCTATCAAGTACAGATGCTTTAGTTGCTCCCAATGAAAGAAAAATCCTTCATGGTAAACTTTCCTTGGAATGCTTTCTTAACTTAGTCTCTTCTTCTTTAGATCTGGCAATTTCAGCCAAAATAGCTTGGCTTAGCTGCGCTATTTAGGAAAAAGGGAGTAATACCAGAGCGGTAACAGATTGGAAAAAAACCTTTACTAACCTTCTAGCCTCCAGTTATGTAAGAACTCCTGGAATTCCTAGTTGCTGGTATGCTGTCTAATAATTGCAAATAATATGAAGAGCATCAGGTTAGAACAGAATGAATTCTACAAATGGGTACAAGAAAACAGGCTAGAAACGAATGGAAATTTTTAAAAAATCAGTAGTGAATATATATTTTAAGTATATTGGATCAAAATTAGCAACAGACCACATTATAAATGCTTCTGACTTTGTGTTTTTCCTCCTTTTTTCAATGTAATGCTGTAACTGTTCTCCCCAGCCATTTTTCAAGTGGAATAGGTTTCAATAAATTATATGCAAAGCTTTTCACCACATATTTTAGAAAACAAAGCAACCAAAATCTTACAGCCTTTCTAAATGAAATGATTTATTGGGTAAAACAAATGGCACTTTTTCTCAGAGTAGCAATTCCAAACTTTTCAACATCTCTTCATTTCTAACTAGCCCACCTACTGAGGATGAATTACAGGTCTCTCATAATAAATTGCAGTGGCAAAATGTTAGTACCTGTTTGAAGTGGCATATCTGTTGTAAGAATCCTTTTTTGCTTTTCAAGCTGAACCAATGCACTGCCCTGGTTTGTATAAAGGTTGCCTGAGTGATAAGGACACTATTGTTTAGCGCCTGTGACATTCATGGAGGTGATACAATTTTTCTTGCTTTAGTTTCTTTGTAATGAGGAGCACAGGAGAAACAATCAGTGTGTGTCATTTAGTAAAGTACTATTTTTAGTAATTAAGCACTGTATTCTTTCAAAGACTTTTTCATTCTCAAAAAAAAAATAAAAAATTTCCAGTACTTTTTTGAAAATTTGAACCAAACCAAATGAACATGGATAACGTAGTGTAAAGCAAACCATCCTTTGGCAAAATATGTCTTTCTTTGTTTTGAGTCTAAAATTGAAATAGACATAATAGCAATAGTACTTAGACTTGTATATTGCCCCATAGTGCTTTACAGTATTCTGTGGGCGGTTTAGAGCAGGGGTGGGCAATTGCGGCTCTTTTATCACTTGTGGACTTCAAATCCCAAAATCCCTGGGCAAGGCAACCTAAATAAAATGGCGGAAACATTTCATAGTGGAAGGGTTCCTTAAACTTACACCTCACAATGTTTTCTCCATTTTATTTAGGTTGCCTTGCCCAGGGATTCTGGGATTTGAAGTCCACAGATGCTAAAAGAGCCACAATTGCCCACCCCTGGTTTAGAGTATTAGCATGTTGCCCCCAACAATCTTGGTTGTCATTTTATTGATAGAAGGCTGTGTCAACCTTGAGCCCCATCAGGATTGAACTTCAGGCTGTGGGCAGAGTTTGCCTGCAATGCTGTGTTCTAAGCAACGCACCATGAGAAATTCAACTTCTTGGGATTTCTCAATGTCGTTATTATTTTAAAGAATGTGTTTATCCCCTTATAATTCAGAAGATAATACATAAAACATATTTGCTGAAATATCCTCGTTTAATCAGATCTGGGTGACGGGAAGAAAGCTCTGGTATTTATTTTTGCTGCTGCTGTTTTCTTGTCTTAGAGTCAGTGTTGATGCCCAATGATAGCTTGGACACTTTTCCAGAAATGATTTGCCATTGCTTTCTAAGGGCTGAGAGAGAATAAGTGGCCCCAGTTTATCCAACTGGCTTTTTGGCTAAGGCAAAACCACAGTTCATAGTCTCCTGATTTCTAACTTGGGCCCTTAGACATTAACCCAATTGCCTTTCCAAAAAGCTAGTAAAAAGTAGACAGCTTAGGAGTCAATTATACAAAATAAATAATTAATATAACCCCAAACTGAATAACTGAAACCAATTGCAAAATTCTGGGGTTTTTTCTCCACAGAGAATGTTATTTTATTTTAGAGCTTTAGAAGTCAGAAACCATCACATGAAGTTCCTTTAAAAATATCAACGCTACCCTCTTCATGCTATGCCATCTTTTACACATTACCTGCTTATATTTGACAAAGCAAAAGTATGGTGAATGATAAGTACAACAGCAGTTATTCACACTGCAGGAGAAAAAAAGATCTTTAAAGTTTAATAAAATATTTATTATAGGTGAATTTCCATAAATAAACCCTGATACTGCATATGTAATGTTTATTTGCTTAAATATAATCAATACATTATATATGAAGCCTTATGCCTGGCAGGTTTATAAATGAATGTCTAGGTTAACCAAATTGTTTCATTTTTGATCAGCTGACCATATTGATTTTGGCCTCTGTTAAAAAGGAAACATGCTCAACTGTTTCTTGCATCACTTCTCCATTTAAAAGCACCCTGTCAAAATCTTTGTGGAATTTAGGTATTTTGTATTGTGAATGCTTAAGGATATTACTTTTATAAGGCTTGTTGAGAAAATTGTGAATGATGTTTGTGGAACATATTTGATGTTGTGGAATTTGTGTGATGATTAAGAGTTTGAAAAACATGTTGGTACATACAGTGGCACAGTGATTAGAGTGCAGTACTGCAGTACAGCAAGTACTTCCTGTCTGCCAGTTCAAATCCCACCAGACTCAAGGCTGACTCAGCCTTCCATCCTTCCAAGGTGGGTAAAATGAGGACCCAGATTGTTGTGGGCAATATGCTGATTCTGTAAACCGCTTAGAGAGGGCTGGAAAGCACTATAAAGCAGTATATAAATCTAAGCACTATTGCTATTGCTATATGCAGACTAAAAAAGACCACATTTGTGTCCTCTGGTTAACTGAAACCTTGTCTACTTTCATAAGGACTGTTCCTGATCAGGAGAATTTCCCTGTTTAGAAAAAGTGGTTATAAATCCAGGAAAGCCTAAGAGGTCACACATGTACACATTCTAGAACTCCCTGTTATCTTAAGTTCTCCACCTGTAGAGACTTTTAAAAACATTTTTAAGAATCCTCTTGTTTCAATAAGTCATAATTAACATTAACCAATTTGCTGGGTTCAGAAGACCTAAGAAGTTTTAATGATGAAATATGTTAGAAGACTTACAGTAGACTTAAGAGAAAGACTTCATTTAACCCTATCGGAATAACCACCATTTAATGTGACATCTAAACAAAACTACGTTCATTTAAGAATAGATTCCAAACTATCACCCATACACTGCTTTTAAAAGAGTAGGTAGACTTTGGACCACAGATAGTCATTGACTTATCATTGCTAAGCAGGGCAGTTGTTATGTGAATCATTCCTGATTTTATGACCTTTTTTGCCATGTTCTTTAACTGCAATTGTTAAGTGAATCATCGGGTCATTAACCAAAGCCATTGACTTTGCTGTTGGAAGTCAGCTGGGAAGGTTGCAATGGCCATTGGTTGACCCCAGAATACTGCAGTGGTCATCATGTTGCCAAGCCTGAATTTTGATCACGTGATACTGAGGATGTGTGACTGTTGTAAGCGTGAGTCACTCTTTTTAATGGTGTTGTAACTTTGAATGGTTGCTAAATGAATCATTTTAAGTCAGGACTTATAGGACTTACATTTTCATGATATGTAATGATTTTTCCTGATATGTAATGATTTTGAATTGGAACAGTCTATAGCAGCAGATTAAACTGCACAAAATAACTACACTATTCATCCTAGCACTGGCTATAGTGTGTAGTTTGGGGCATAGAGATAGACATGGGCATACACTTCAAAATAGGTTCCTACTAAATAGATCCTAATTCAGTGTTTTCTTGGGAACTTGAATGGTCACTTAAAATACGACTTCTCTCCAATAGTAAATAGTCATAGGAATTCTGGGAAATTGTGTGTGTGAAACCAGGAGATGAGAATGAGTGTGACAGG
Source organism: Myanophis thanlyinensis (assembly GCA_017656035.1). Lineage (NCBI taxonomy): Eukaryota > Metazoa > Chordata > Lepidosauria > Squamata > Homalopsidae > Myanophis > Myanophis thanlyinensis. The sequence continues at coordinate 5,972 of JAEANM010001981.1, forward strand.
AATATCAGCAGTACTGTTATCAGTGGTGCTATTCTTCCTGGTTGCACCGGTTCTATCAAACTGGTAATGGCAATGAGCACCTGCCCCTGCCCTATCCTGTCCTAAATCCCCTCCTTTTTTTTCTTTCTAGCTCATCTGAATTGTGTGGAACAGCTGTTTTCCATGCCTCCGCAGCCTTCCTACACACCCAGGACACCTCAGGTAAGCTTAATAACTTTTGTTGTGAAGTCGTGTGGCAGTGCAGATGGCATGTGTGCACGCTCAAAGCATACGTTCACTGAACAGGTAGTAAAACTGGTTGAATTCCACCACTGATTGTTATGGTATCAGCAATGCTAAGGAAAACCACAATGTTGTTGCTACTGCTGCTGTTAGTATTATTTGAACTTCTTCCTGTACACTGAGAGAACAACCACAGGAAGCCTTATGTTTAAATTTTTAAATTGGTTTGTAATTAAAACAATTAACTTTGACTTACTGACACCGAGTAACTAGTATTCGTAAGTTTACTGCTTCAGATACTGTTAATTCTTGCAGAATTAATTGGAATTTAAATTTTAAAATGTCAGATACCTTAGTTTAACTGGATTCAGTTTAACCAAATTAAATGAATTTCAGGGGTGCCATATCTTACGGTCAGTCACATGCAAGAGTAAAAGTCTATCCTAATCTCATCCAAAACAAAATCCTCAGGGTCAGAGATCTATCAATCATTTTTCACACTTGAGCTAACCAATCCATGATGTGAAGTGCCAATGAGGTATTAGATCAATATGATGAAGCATGGAAATTGATCTTATCCTAACCCAACTCCATTAACAGACCAGTAAGAGAATGACCTCTCACCTGCAGTGCAAATTATCTTCAGTTTTGCAAACCACATATCTGAACAAAGGCCTCTGAGTATTGTACTTTTAATAAATATATTTCATTGTTAGGCGATATAACTAAAGTCAGAGTTAAGAAGAAAATAAGTGGGTCTCAGAGAGATTATTTACTAGACCTGGACACTCAATTTTACCCATAAATGAGTTTACATGTAGGTGAATTTCAAGGTTTTCTACATAACTAGTGCAATATACTTACTATTCTATAGTCCCAGAGTTAATGAGAAGAAATCACATACTGAAAGAGGGAATTGAAAAGACAATCTCGTCCCAAGTCCTACGTGGCTACAACTATGATGTCAAATAATGAATGCTTTTTCTCTGACTCCACTGAGCTCACATAAGGATGACACTCCCAAACACCTGATGTCATCTGGTATAAGTCAACTGGTTTAAGTAGTCTTCAACATTCATTTAGGGACCGTTTATTTATTATTGTCTTTATTGTCAAGATTTCTATACCGCCCCTCTCCCAAAGGACTCGGGGCGGTGTACAACCTTCTAAAACAAGTCAACAAAAGTTAAAAATATTAATTAAAACAAATTAAATAAATTGGGTGACTAAAATTAGAATACCAAGATAAAATTTAGAATTTAAAAATATAAAAAATTTAAAATTCAAAAATTTACAATTTAAAACCCCAAAGGTATTAGGCCAGACCAGCTGACTGGAAAAGATGGGTTTTTAGTGTTTGAAGTTACAATGACACTGAAAAAAATTACTTACAACGGGTCCTCACATGTACAACTGTCACAGCATATCGCAGTCATGTGATCAGAATTTGAGCACTTGGCAACCAGGATGTACTTCTGGCAGTTACAGTATCCCAGAGTCATGTGATCACCATTTGTGACTTCCCCAACTGGCTTCCGACAATCAAAGTCAACGGGAGAAGCTGGATCTGTTTAACCACTGCCTGATTCACGTAACAGCTACAGTGATTTGCTTAACAACAATGGTCAAAAAGTTCATATAATCGGCATAACTCACTCAACATCCACTTTGCTACCAACAGAAAACAGCCTGCTTTATTGCAAATATGGCTTCTACAGCATACTGATACCTAAAATCCTGCATATATCCATACACAGCTTGTTTTCCTGTAATTAAACAATTACAACAATTAATAACTCTTATACAATGTCTCATAATGTATTTTTGACTTTAAATAAATTAATTATTTGTTTAAGGGGGAGCATGGAACCATCCTTTAAAATTGTGAGTTGCAATCCACCTAAAATTAAGCATTTTTTAAAAAAACCTAGCTTTAATTGCACAGAGATAATAAATTTATTAGATTTATTATTCTTACATTTGGAAATAACAGTATTTTGTACTTTTGTATTTTGTGTGGGCCTGCCTTTTATTGATAAATAAATGTGTGTCAGAAATTAATATGGGCAGTATAGAACATTATTTAAATTTTATGACTAATTGGTGCAAGGAATTTTCTTGGCTTTTGTGATTTTTCATAATCACAATGATTGTGGATTATGGACCAAATCCTCACTTATATAATTCCAAATTTAAAAGTCAGCATAGAACTGTGTGGATGCCAACTTTTATGAATGTAAATGAAACTGTGGTTTAATATAGTTTTCTCAAAAATTCTTCCATTAATATCTTTAAAAAGATACCTCATATTTATAAAGCATAATTTTTAATACTCTGTTTTTACTATACTTTACCCTTCAGAGTATAATTGAATCAATGAATTAGAGGAAGGTTACTAAAAAAAGGATTGATGCATTTTTAATGAAAGAGAATGATATAACTTCTGTTATTCACTAAGAATAATGGAGATCTATCAAGTTTGTACAGATAAGAGCTGGGTAAGTTTATCTGAAAGCTTCATAATGGCTCTCATTTAGCCATAACTGGGGGCAAGGGGATGGAGAGAAAGGGCTGTAGACATCCCATTTACTTTCCGATTCATTGTTTATTTATATGAGTTTCCTTCTACCTTGTAACCAGTTCAGAAGCCTAAACAAAGAGATGAAAATTTGTTTAATAAATATACGTTATTGATTCCCTTTAATAATATGCATTTTAAGATATTCTTACAGAAACAGGATGTAAGTGCTGAAATGCTCAGACCACACCATAGGGATTTGTACCGGCACTTTGGGGTTATCTTACCTAAGATAATGTGCAGTAACAATGAAAAATATTTCAATTTGTGCAGGATTCTGATTCCTCATCGTCTTGACATAGTCAATACGGATTTCTCTCTCTCATATAACTGACTAATGCAAACCTTGGAGAGCACAATACTATAGCTAACTATTACTATGATGTTTATGTACTATGGTGAAGACAATTATTATGATGATTGTTATGACCTATAAAGACATTCATTGCACGAGGACTAGTTATTTAAGGGAGTACCTGTCTCTGATTACTTCTGCTTATCCAATAACATGTCCCAGTTCCCAACACTTAAGCAGGGTCATCTGCTGGAACTCAGGAGATGAGCCTTCCCTGGTTTTGTGCCTGGCTTTTGGAGCAACATTCCCCCTGAGAGCTGGATGGCTCCAAACCTGACCATCTTTCAGATTTCCCCTAAGTAGCGGATCAGAAATTTTCTGCCTGCCTTGATTGTTCTTCTCCTTGGTTGGTTGAGGTCACCTTAGGCACAAAAAATATTATGATTATACTTTTCATTTATCTACTACTTTGAGTTTCATATTGAATGGGAGACCACATATTCAACCAACCAGTTAGCCAGCCAGCCAGCCAGCCTGCCAGCCAGCCAACCAACCAACCTATGATGACATTTATGAATCATTCAAATTCTTTCTGTAGTACATCTGTTAGAAGCTGAGAGATAAAGAACTGATCTCATCTCAAGTTACAATGCTATTTTGGATCATAATTTGCTGGTTCAGCTATATGGATGCCTATGATTTTGTTTGAAATAGTGTACTCCACAAAACTCATTGACAATTTCTACGTCCATAGTTTGCCTGAATATAAACTGTGAATTACATTTTGCCTTTCCATATAAAACAACCAGGCATGATATCTGTTTAGATTTCATTCATGTCACTTAACTTAGAAACAGCCATTTTAATATTACATAATATTATGTTATTGCTACTGTTGTAACCCCTCCCTCCCACTCTCTCTCACACACACATGCACATGCACATAGTTTATAATTTTATTGTAAACAAAAGAATGATAGAATATAACTTTATATACTGTATAACAATGACAACAAACATCTGCACTACAAATAAACAGTAGTACCTAAAACAATGCAATTAAATACAATAAAATTGAAAGAGTGAAATTCACTCCACTGAAAATGTCTGCATTTAATATGCCCAGGCAAATAAGAAAGAATGAATTTAATGCTGAAAATTGTAAGGTGAGGATGAAGCATTGCCTTCCCTCAGGAAGATCTCTACAAATGTGAAGATGGGCTTCTTCTAGCAGCCTTAATACATTGGCAGTGTGAGATGAAAAGATTATTAGTTTCCCCCACCATAAGGAATGTAGGTGTGTTATAAGTAAGTGCTAGTATTTTGAAATGGGCTTTATAAAAGTTTAGGGTATTATTAAGAATTGTTTTGTGAGTTCTATGTTTCTTGTATTCTTTTTTTTTTTTTACAATTTTTTATTTTATTCAAAAGATTAAAATATAAAATACAAAAGAAAAAATGTTAAACAGAGACAAAACAAAACTAGATGAAAACATTTAAAAATGTGAATTAAAAATATTTCTTTAAATAAGATACTTCTTTTCTTTTTCTACTAGAAATGTATGCATTTGGATAATAAATATTTGTTCATAATATATTTTTTTACAAAATGGATTAATAAATTGAAACAGTGTACCCGAGGGATTGGTTATGTCCTAAACCTAGATTGAGCAAGTGGTGAATGAGTCTCGGGAAGAAACAGATGGTGCTATTCCATGCTACCACATGCCTAAGAAGGGAAAACCTGATGTCAGAGACCAAGTAAACATTGCCCACCAATCTACAAGAACGCAATAATCCTCAGATTTTACTGGTAGCCTGAGATTGTCATTCAAACTGGAGTCATTGGAAATACACTTAGCCTGCCAGAGCATGTATCTGGTAGACCGAGTCACATGCTGTACATTGCATTAATTTTGAGTTTCAACCTACACCATTCAAGCCGGTGGGTAAACATAAGGAACAACGACAACGTAGTCACTGAAACAAATTAAAATACTGCAAAACACTACATATTGGTAAACACCTCAAAGTACTGAAAAATCTGCAGTGCAATGGGGATAAATTATTGGGCTGCAAAAGTGCAAATTCATACCTTAAAGCAGTTACGCGCAATCTCCACCTCATGATCCTTGGAAACATTTTAGAAGGCTCTGAATGCCTCTCCTACAGTGATTACCAAAAGTTAATGGCATGGAGGCAAGTCATTTTGAATCAGGGAAGACACAAAAAATGCAGAATACACCCCAAATAGGTTTAACCATCTCATTCCTCCTCCATCCCATCTTGATCCTGTTGTATCAAGTAGCTGCACCAACCTATTGTGGCCCATGTCCCACTCCCAAATTTTAAATATCATGAATCACCAAAATTTACTTATCACTTTTCTACTGGCAACTTCCACAGTGATCAGTAAAGGTCAAATTTACCTTCCTCACCAAAATTTCAACAAGAAAAATCAAAGAGTTTGATAACATTATATATTATATGGTTAAAATTAACAAAGAAGGGAAACAAATGAGAAAATAAAATATGCAACAGATCACATTCAAATTGTAAGCATAATACAATTGCTGAAACTAGCAGCTCATAGGACTGTCAAATAATTTTTTACTTCCAAAGGAAAGATTGCTTTAATGCAATTATTACTGTTGCAGTCCTACCATTTGCTGCTATGTCAATATTGTGTTATAAAAACACCTCATTAAAAGTGGTCATATGATACTGATAAGGTTGTGAAAGTTGAGGACAGTCTTTGCTTCCTGTTATGTGGTAAACTCTATGGGTTCTAATCAAATTGTTGAAGCTTTTAATAGGACCCTGTCTTACTTTCTCCTGCCAGATAAAGTGAAGCTAGTAGGATGTTTGTGGTGATAGAGTAATCTGTTAAATTTATTGGATCCCTGGGTTGTCTATTTATTGGATATTAGATCAGAGCTTTTTAGCACTGTTTAAAACCATTATGTTTTATAATTTGAATTACTGTACATTCTCATCTACTTTCATTCTCTCTAAAAAATATTACCAAAGTACATCATTGTACTGTGTCTTTTATTACTTGCATTTATCACCCAATGCTGTCAACAATGCAAGAACACTGAACAATGCTTATGTATTCTATAGTATATACTGTAGGTAATAAATAAAACCATGAAAGTTGTTAGGATACCTTATCTGACAATTTTACCTACTTTGGCAACCTCAAGTTGTAGGGGTGTGATTTATTTATTTATTTTTGCTATTACAGATGAATAAATCTTAAGTCATGCTTGTTTGGAAAAATGACTGTGACAAAAAGAAAAAGAGGTTTAGGAAATAGATGGAAGAAAATGTCCTGTATAAGAAGTATAACTACGTGGTGAAATGATTTTTAAGAGCATCTCAGAAAGAATTACTGTATTTTGTTTTGATAAGTTCTGCCTATAGATAAGTTTTCTACATTAAATAGATTTGTGTTCCTCCTTTCCTTCAGGAATACAAGATAGCAACCAGTAGTTTCTCCTTGTTTGTTTTTTTCACAACAGCCCTGTGAGAGTATGAATGGCTCAGAGATACCATGAATTTATGTGGTTAAGTGGGTACGTGAACCTGAGCCTTCTTGTTCTTGCATACTGAGATATTAGTTGTAGCTATTAGTTGTAGTTGTTTGTATAGATAGAAAAGACTCTGACCCTTTGACAAGCATATTCCTGGTTACTTTCTTTGGCAACCTGAAACCATTATAGTAAGATGTTGCTTAGATAATCTGTCTAGATCAGATTTTGAATGGATATTTTTATTATGGTTACTTTATTATGGTCATGGTAGAAGTACAAACAAATGCATTAAATATAAAATAAAAACAAAACAAAATATTACAATTGGTGATGGATTTGTCAGTAGATAATCAAAGTCTGCCTAATTTTACAGGTAGTACAAAAAATGTAGCCATGTTGAATGTTACTTAATCGTATTGATCTGATAACAGAATTTGATCAGATTGTTTTATATATAATTATGGAGAAATTTTAATTTTCCCCAAGAAAATTTCATTGTTTTACCCAAAATGGTATCTTCTGTGTTTATTAGAACTGCAATTCCTACATTTTCGCAGAGGAAATTTGGAAAATACCAGGTTGGAGAAGGCTGTTATAGAACTAGCTTCTTGAATATGTACTTCTGTAGCACTGTAATTTCGGTCCAACACCTAAGATTCATGGCCTTATTTTTTGCTGTACTAACAAGGTTGTTGAGAGCTGTAATCCAGAATATTTGGGTGGATCAGGTTTAGGAAAGAGCAATTTTGGAATCAGGATCTATCTTTATGAGTTATTGATATCACCCTCCTTCTCATTAGATTACTTACTATATCTCAGTGTGTCACAACCAGTCTGTTTTCAGCATTATTTTCTTCCATTTATAAATAGAATATACTTTGATATAGATCGTTGAACAAAACTTTTTTTTTTTAAATATAAATTTTGAACAGAAAACTTTAAACTATATATTTTACAGGTCCTTTACTGCCCCCTGGTGGTTCTGGCTGTGTTTGACTGGGGTGAACCTTGCTGGTGCAATGGGGGTGAAATTTGTTGGCCTTTTTGTTGTCCTTCTGGTTGGCCTGAATACTATCTGTGAACTTTGGGAATTATTGGGAGACCTTCGTCTGTCACTGGTGAGCATGTAAAACTCATTAGTTTTTAACATTTCTATGAAAAAGGTGTTATTCTTAATGATTTCTTCTTTCGGCTGTTCCCGTTAGGGGTTGCCACAGCGAATCAATTGCCTCCACCCAACCTTATTCTTAATGACAGACCACAAAATTGTAAGATATCAATTAGGTTATTGAATTCAGGTTAAAATATCCTCAAACTCGTATCTGTACAGTTGTCTGAACTGTATAAGCTTTCCACTTGCATTACATATTGAAAATTTTTTATAGTTTGTGGCCAAGACAATATTGCTCTCTGGATTGCTTTATTTTTTTATTTATATTGAACAATATTATATGTATGTGTGTGTGTGTGTGTGTGTGTATGTATGTATATATATAATTTATATAAATGCTATAGATAGATAATTTTGAACTAAGGAGAACTTTCCTGACAGTTAGAACAATCAGTGGATGGACTTGTCTCCAGAAGTTGTTGGTGCTTCAACACTGGGGATTTTTAAGAAGAGATTGGACAGCAATTTGTCTGAAATGATAGTTTTCTTCTTGATCGGGGGTTGGACTAGAAGACCTCGAATGTTCCTTCCAGCTCTGTATACATACATATCTAGCATTGTTATTGAGTACCCAAATGTCTACAAGTGATTATATATGACAAACTTTACTACTGAAATGCTTTAAATTGATTACCTTAATAAGATATGATGTGTGTTGGGGAGCTGGGGAGGAAGCATGGAATTGTTCAAACTTTAGTGAAGCAATAAAGATGGTGGCCTACAAATTGGATTTATGTACCCAATAAATTATGGTTTATAGCTATACCTGATGGATTTAATGGCCTTTACCTGTTGACTTACTTTTTTAAAGATGAAGAAAACTGCAAGTCATTCATCACTAAGAGTTTATTTTCTGGACACAAATAGCTTGCCATGGTAGAAAGAACTTAAATTATTTTTGGACAATAAATTATTTCTATGCAATGAGTAGGATTAAATTAAATATGAAGTATGCTGACGTTGACAATAGACATTATTAAACTGGCACCTCATTAACAGCAAAAATGTGGCTTTCTGGCACATATAATTTACTAAAATAGTTTAAAATAGTTTAGTTTAAAATTAATTGTTTCTATTTCTTTTATATACGAAAATGTGTTCTTTTTCTTTCTGCTGTGTGAATTATTTTCTTGATTAAAGTACACGTGGTGCAAGGATGTGAGTTTCAGCTTTTGAAATGAACTACTCCAAAAATATTAACCAGTTAATTAATCATCTCCCCTTGCAAATGTCTGTTCAGAAATTTAAGCCACATGTTGCCAACACAGTTCTTTGAATCTTAAACTATGCAAGCCAGTGTATAATTCTAGGTCAGGATTGGCAGAGTGACTGTTTTTCAGCCCTTCTATCACTTAAACTGAAAAAGTATTATATCAAGATTACTGTACTATCTCCCTCCTATAGGATAGTCAGTTTGCTCAGTAATCTTTTTCTGCCATTTGCATTCTTCTAGATAACCCAAAAAAGAAACTCTTGCAATAACAATATAAGTTGACAGAGTTGAAGGATGAGCTGAAAATAGTGATTTGGACAGCATTTCATGCATGGTTATTTGAAAATATGTACTAGAGTATTGAATAATTGGATGAAGTTTTAGCCAACGTATGCAGTAGTTTACTCCAACCATTTCCCTGTGTGACATACAGATGAATTTGAAAACAGAAGTGAATACTGTATGTCACAGTATTTGGAGTTTTGAAGAAGTTGAAAATAAGTGATTTCAGAAGCCTGTCTTGAACTTGATTGGAAATACTGTATCTGTTTTGTTCAGAATTATTTTCAGTTACTGTAGGTATGTAAGCAAATAATGCTAGAAATAATCTTCTACACCTATATAAGATAGACGCATGATAGTACAATCTTTTATATCTTTATTTAGAAATAGTGTAAATCTATACTCAGGAATAAGATATATTGAATAAACATGGAAAATTTCAGCCTAATTTGTCCTCCCATCAGAAAATCTTATTTTGGGAAAAATTGAAGTTTGAACGAGTAACAAATTTTGGATTAATTAATGTATTTATTTTTTAGATAGATGCCATGTGAATTTTTTGGATACATACAGTTCAGATGTACAACTCCAAAAGTTTTTTTTGTTTATTTTCAATCAGATTGTTTTTGAAATGACATATGACTTTTCTGTTGCCACATTGAGGTAGTCATGGCATAATTTACTATGGGAAGATAATACATCAGATGAAGCTTTTTTGAAAAAATTGAGTATGCTTTGTTCCAATCTAATTTTAAGTGTGTAAGCATACAAGCGTGCAGCTTTGATGCTTTAGCACTGGAAATATATGTAGAGAACTTGTTTTGATAAAGAAAAATCTTGCCTAAAAGTTGATGCATCTGTTTTAATTTTTTTTTTTAATTTCAGGTCACACTGGGAAAGCACTTCTTGGCCCGTGCACTTTGCCTCATTATACTGCCTCTTGTCCTCTATACAGCTCTTTTTGCAGTGCATTTTGCAGTGTTAAACAGAAGGTATCTCATCTCATTCTGTCAGAGAGGAAATACAAAGTTGAGATACTCTGCATGGTTAATTGCTGCAGTGTTTCTTTGGACCCTATACCAAGCATTTCTTAAAGACATAATTTAATTGAGTTTAGTGTAGTGTTTACATTGATTAATTGCAGCATCGGGCCAATGCTAAGCAGGATTGGAAAGCTCAAAGATGCAGAGTAGGCTGAAAAGTAAAAACAACAACAACAACAACACACACACACATCCAGAAAAAAGGGATCAATGAATTACATATTTATTGCTGTCAAGAAAATGTCATGAACCGTTGTGCTTGATTTTAGTGAGTTTCATTTATTTTTAAACTGGCGAAACATGATTTTTAACATTTTTAATGAACAGTGAAGCACAGCCAACCCAGCTTTGAGATTGCTGCCAATTATAGTCAGAGACAATAACTAATCTAATAATTCACAATTTTGGCTTTTGCTTTGCTTCTAGAAATGATAGGTTGTAAAGATCTCTAAAGTCTAATCCATGGCTTGATCTGATAGTAAGTCTAAACTAAACTATAGTTCTAATGATTCACGATCTTAGATCCTTGTAGACATCGAAAAGAAGTGGAAAGCATTTTTCTTTTGCTGTTACATTTTCTCCTTATTTAGTCATACTGTATACTGAAAGCCCAAGTACTTTTTTTTTCTTCAGTGGACCTGGTGATGGTTTTTTCAGCTCTGGATTTCAATCCCGGCTCATTGGAAACAATCTTCATAATGTTTCTGTTCCAGAATGTGAGTATCTGGGTTATTGATGGGACAAAACTCTAGAAAACACTGTAACTCTACATTCTAGTAAAATGTTCCTATATTTAGAAACATTTTAGATAGCTTAAAGCAAAGCAAATTAATAATTTTTAAGAAAAACGTTTTTAAAAGGCAATTTTTTCTGTTTAAATATTTTGCGGTGCTGCCTTGAAATTATTTCTAAAAAATTAATCTTTGTTATGTTTGATTTGGGAACAGGGAATGTACAATTAAGCACAAGTGTGATAGAGGTATATAGAATGCTTTTGTTAATGTTTTATATAAAATTATGTACTTCTTAGTGAGGCTGGGAGGGTAATATATTGATAAGTTGAATTTCACATATCTGTATTAGATTAAACATATTAAAGACCCGGATTGTTGGGGGCCATATGCTGACTCTGTAAACCGCTTAGAGAAGACTGCAAAGCACTGTGAAGCAGTATATAAGTCTCAGTGCTATTGCTATTTGTGAGCATCATCCTGACAAAAGCCATATGTTGTTATACAGCAGATTAAGTCCAAAACCACTCAGCATACACATGTCTATGACTCTGAGTAAGTAGCAATAAACTATTAGTAGTAGTCTCCCAAATTGTACAGCAGTGTGGTTGGTTGTTGTTCAGTGTACATATTGTACTTAGTTATGACTTGTTTAATAATTTATAATAGTTTAGGTTATGAATAAAATGCTAAATTTTAAACTATATAAGCTTAAACCAGATGTATAGCATATTTGTGAGAAAGCAGGCAGCTACTGCTGATTCAACAAGCCATAATTATAGGTGAGTATAATACACGAATCAGCTTGATGAGTCTCATGAAGTTGTTGTCAAACAGCATTATGTTTACATGAAAGATGATCAAAAGGGGCTGAATTATCTCGACAGATTGATCCATTTTATATCTAGTTAGCAGTTTTCTGAACAAGAAATACTAAGAAGGAGGCAGTGGTAAACCATTCTTTTGAAAAACCTTGCAAGAAAGCTGCAGGAACTTGTTGAGGCAATCTCTGAGAATCAGGCACAGTTGAGTGGAAGGGGGAAAAACGCAGTAATCTATGGTTATAAATGCAATCCTCGTTTCTTTTTTAGATGTAGCATATGGCTCTGTGATAACACTGAAGAACCTTCGCATGGCAGGAGGATACCTTCACTCCCACTGGCACCTGTATCCTGAAGGAGTGGGAGCAAGGCAGCAGCAGGTCAGTCAAGTGTGAAAATATCATTTTCAATCATTCTACTGATATTTCCCTAAGCCATTCAGCTGACTAAAATGTGTGGACATTAATTATTTTTTCACTAGGTACAATGGCCTTCAAGACTTGTTTTTCCTGGGATGGAAAATGGCCACTAGTCATGTTGTCTAAATCAGAAATCTCAAACTTAGAGCCCGAAAAGTTCATACAACCTTCCAAATCATTTTCTCCACTCTGTACTGGTACTTTATAGATAGTGGTGTTTGACAAATTATTAAATATTAGTTTGGTAATAAAACACAAAGTTGAAGTTTTAGTTAACTAAAAATGTTACTGGCTAAGTAACCAGTGTGAAATGGCACTGATTGCAGTTCTGTTTTACAGTAAAGGTTTTTTTAATTCAATAAATATTTAATGGCATACTATAATCTTCATTTTTCACTCTTTATAGACCAAATATATGTAGTGTGTGTGTGTAGGTGTATGTGTGTGTATATAAAAGAAGAAGATGAAACACTGTCATGGACCATGATTTATTAGAGCTAACGTTTTGGGGACTCACTCGTCCCCTTCATCAGAGCAAATGGAATTGCTCATTCCAGTTTGCTATTTGTCAGTTGGTGGGTTTTTTGCTGCTTGCCTAGTATCATGAATGTGGATTAGCTGCCTGTCTGGCTGTATATTGCACATCATGATTGATTGTTCAACGGTTCGCCTTTGTGCAAGCTTGGTGCTTTCCATCTCATGTTTTGTTTGTATGCAAGTCCTTTCTTTCAGTCTTGTGCATAGCGTGTTGTAAATTGGATTCAAGTTGGTGCAGCAGTTGGTGGTTTCTATGGACGCCCAACTTTCAAGCACCTCCCTAGCTGTTTTATCATCAGAACGGCCTAATATATTCGCCTTCTGGAATTCAAAAGCATGCCCCTGTTGTTGGATGTGATTATAGACCAGTGAAAGTTCATCTTTCTGGTTCACTGCCAACTCGTGTTCGTGTAATCTGGTGGCGAGATGTTTGCCTGTCTCACCCACATATTTTGCACCATAGTTGTTGCATGGGATGCAATAAACCACCCTGGATTGTTCAATTGCGGGTACAGGATCTTTTGGTTTCATAAGGCATTTTTGTATTGCTCCTTCTGGTCTATGGGCAACACCTGTTCCAAAGGGTCTTAAAGGTCTAGTGGCGAAACCAACAACCAGCTCCCTTTATATAAATATATAAAGCCTTCAGTGTTGCATCGCTTAGAGTCATGAATTAATAATTTTCATGAGTTTTTTGTGATGATTTGAGTTTAAGATACTTGGAAATTAAGATCTTTACTACCATCAAAATCAACATGACTTTGAATGATGATTATTATGGAATAATAGTGGGATAAATTCATTTTTGTTTTATATAATCCTGTGTGTAAAGTACCACATTTGTTAGTAATGAGTACAGAAATGTAGCTTTATTAACATACTTAAGAAATTAATAACTCTTATGTATTCCTAGGTCACTGCATATTTACACAAAGACTTGAATAACTTATGGATTATAAGGAAACATAACTTGAATAGAGGTAAATTGAAAATTGCCCAACTGGATTATATAATTATTTTACTTTTCTTCAATGAAAATGTCTCTTTTCTCAGGATTATGTACAGTCATATTTGTAACAATGGTGTTTCCCAGAATATATTAAATACTTGCTATATTTAAATATTGGTTTTCTTTCAAATAAAAGCATAGTTGTAAAATGGAATGTGCTTGTATCCCTTGAGAGGATATCTAGTTTTGGATAACTCATTTGGGGGACATTAATAAAAGGAAGTGTAGCAGAAGGACAGCTGGGACAGTAAAAAGGCCTTCTCAGATACAGTTAATGTACATACCGAGTCCTTCGGGAGAGGGGGCGGTATATAAATCAAATAAATAAATAAATCTAATAAATACATATGTTGTTGCTTGGAAAAATGGATTTGAATTAAAATATGACAGTCTTTCAACTAATTTCAAGTATACAAAAGTTGAAATGGAATGTTTTTTCTATATTTCAGATAGTATGACCAGAAAAAATAATAAGACATTTCAGTGAAGTAGAACTTGATTAAATTTTTGGATAAACATTCTTTCTGAAAACTTGTCAGATGGTGCAGCAAACTACTTTTGGAAGTATCAAACAATGATTGCTGATCTTACATTAAGAAAGATTTTTTTAAACCTCCAGACTCTAGCAAAATCCAATTCTCTCTTTGAAGACTATTGTTCACTTTTTTATGAGTTGGAAAATATGTGCTAGTTTTGCTAGATTTTACGACGAGCTCACAGATTCACCAATCTCTTTTTTTTCCTTTGTTTTAAAAAATCCAATAATGGCAACAGGGAGGCACATAGAAGTGCACACTTTACTTTGCTGGGCAAAGCATTTTGGTATAAAAAAGCATTAATGAAATGTTGGATCCAATAAAAGCTTGCCAGGGAAAACTCATTTCATTTTGGTGATATGTGAAAAACAACTTACAATTTTGCATGTATTATATGCTCTCTGCCTTAGTTTTAAGGTTGTTTATTTTACATTGCAATTTTACTGTTGCCAAGAGTACCTTAGAGCATTAACTGCTGTTTTAACTGCTGTCTGTAGGTGTACTTCATTATAGGCACATAATAAATAAATGTATTAATCCAACTATTTTTTGTTATCAGCTTTGTTATCTTTGGAAACTAATGTTAAAATTTCTAAATGTTTATGTTAATAATGTTTCTCTTTAACTATGTTATTTTATAGTACTCATTCTGTGTCCCAATACAAGTATACTTCATTCAGTAATACGTTAAATAAGTTGCTTATTAAAATTATTCTGTCACAGTGCATTCATGAACATGTTCTGAAATTCTTGTGTTGCTGACAGAATTTGCAGGATGAATATTGAAGAAGTGCCAGGATCAAAACAAAACAAAACAAACAGCTGTATGTGTACAAACTGAATATATGAAAAAAGGGTGAAATAAAAAACTAAAGAAAAAGCATGTTTCTTTAAATTGTCCCCATTAATTACTTATAGTTCCAAGGGTCCTTTTCTGAATTGCCACACATGCCGCAGTGAGCCCACATGCCACAGTGAGAATTCAGTTTGCAGAATTTGAAATTGGTGGCTTTCATTGGATAATTGTTATAGCCTTACAATCTCTCATCTCCTTCCCCAGTTATTTAGTTTAGATATCAGCAAGGAATAGGTGCATATAAATGAAGATTAAATGTCTAGCAGATACTGTGGTGTACTTGCTATAATAAAAGAGAGAAATAATTAACTGATTTGGATTAGGGCAAAAAAATGTGATTATTTCACAACTTGCAATTTAGCTTTGTCTAAGCAGCTTCTCTTCCAGCTAATAATTGAAAAGTGCAGATTAGTTACAGAGGAATGAAATAAATACATATTCAGTGTTCCTACAGTTGAATTAAATCATAGAGCTTGGAAGTATGCTTCTTCTCTTTATATTATTTTGATAATATATTTAGATATCAGTGTTATAATGTCTTTGTTCTCAAATTTATGCTGAGACCCCTTCTATTCATCAGATTATTCAGAACCTTCTTTCCC
Organism: Myanophis thanlyinensis; assembly: GCA_017656035.1. Taxonomy (NCBI): domain Eukaryota; kingdom Metazoa; phylum Chordata; class Lepidosauria; order Squamata; family Homalopsidae; genus Myanophis; species Myanophis thanlyinensis. The sequence goes on from JAEANM010001981.1 coordinate 21,823, forward strand.
CATGGAGTTTGTGAAACATGGAGATATTATCCGTTTGGAACACAAAGAGTAAGTTGCACAGGAATTTAGAAAGAAAAGAACGTTAAAGATTTTCTAGGTTTCTCTGAAATAAGTATTCTAACTGAAGGTGAATGTAGAATTTCTGATCTGCCAGCAATGACTAAAGTAAATTTTTGAAGCTGATGTTCATTTGTTATTATTTCTTTTCTTTGTGCTTCAATGCATTCTGGAACATTTCCTATTTGTAAAGTTACACACTTGAACTTTAAACACTTTGGATCAGCTTCATGGAGGCAATAGAGATTCTTTGGTTGATTTTATATAGGAGCAATAACAGCTAGCTAATATGGCTACACATTTGGTAATTGTTTCCATGGAAATCAGTGAGCTATAGAAATTACAATATTTGTGTATTGATAGATAAATAGATATTTAACAAAGTGTTATTATATTGCTCTCATTTTATTTAATATTTTTCATCCTTCAGATTATCATAAAAATTGGATCAAAGAATTTAACTTTATTTTAACTTTAGGACATCAAGAAATCTGCACAGTCATCAACATGAAGCCCCCTTGACAAGGAAACATCTTCAGGTCACTGGATATGGCATTGTAAGTGAATAAAGAGGATTCTGCTTTCCATTTACAATAAAAATTTTAAGAAAGCAAAAGGTTGTATTTTTCTGTTGTGACTTTCTTGCTTTTAAATTATTAAAAATCTGTGATATTTCATAGAAGAACAAAGAGATTTTATATCTAATAATAAATTGCTTTAAAATTTATATAGAATTCTTAAAAGAAAATATGGAAGAAAGTGAATCTAATAAATTGAAGCACTGAAATACCACCATAGAATTTATGCGTGGCCTTATATACTGTTTTCTTGGACCTCAAATCATTCATATTTTCTAAATAATTTAGGTTGTTTTTTTTCAATTTGCTATGTGATCATGTGACTCTAGTGAGTGCCAGGAAGTTCCAGTTCAAGAGGCTCAGCCATTAAAAGGTAATTGGGATGCAATCAGAACCCTAAAAATACATTAAGGGCAAAAGCCAAAGAGCTAGTCAGGATGGTTTCTGTGAGGTTAAAAAAATAGAAAATGTTAAATAAACTAGACTTTTTTTTAACCTATTGTAAAAGTTTTTGTAGTGGGGATAAAAGGAATGGTGATCTATATATGTCAATTTGAGCTATTTAGAGAAAAATATTTTCTTAATGTCTCTTCCCTGCCCCCATCTTGTAATATATATGTTTCCTAGAATGGATCTGGAGACTCCAATGATTTCTGGCGAATTGAAGTTGTAGGAAGAAAGGATGGGAAACGTATCAAAGTCCTACGAAGTCAAATACGATTGATTCATCTAGCAACAACCTGTATCTTGGGTTCAACGGGAAAGACACTACCCAAATGGTAACTCTTCAAATGTATAGCTAACTTTTTCTTAAAACATTGCGTAAAAGTTATTTTAAGAGACCATTTTTCATTACTCTTCTAATTACATTTTTAAATTTCTAATTGAAATTAAATAACAGCTAATTTATAGCCATATATATTTTAGAGCCATAATCTTCCTTTAGCCTGAATAGCTAATTTAATTCTTTGTTATCCTATATTAATATACTTTTAATATATTGTGGCTTTAAAAAGAAAAGAGTTCATATCTGCTGTTACATTATTGGAAATCTCCATTGCTGAAACTTACCTAAAAATAAGCCCCACTGAACATGTGACTTTTACCTAACGCTTATATTGTGAACTACTGTTCTTTCCATTTGAATGTATTCTTTTTGATCATGAGCACCCAAAACTTATTCCCAGTAATTCCAGGTGTAGCCTTTACAGTATGTTATACAAGAATAACACCATGTGTGTCCTATTATACAAGATGTCATCATGTATGAGTTGGCTTGTTCAACAAATAAAATAAATATTCCCTTAAATCATCATTTATCTATTTCTTAACAAAAACATATCTCTACAAAAAGAATCAAGAAATATGACTGCAAATTAGGGTGAATTGATTAAAAATATTTATCTTTCACAGGGGCTGGGAACAAGTGGAAGTCACTTGCACTCCATATCAGAAGGAGACTCCAAATACTCTTTGGAATATTGAAGATCACATTAATTCCAGATGTGAGTGATTGTAACATGTCATTAATACACACACAAACACATGTCTCCCTGAAAATAAGAAGAGCAGGTCTTATATTAATTTTTGCTCCAAAAGATGCATTAGGGCTTAATTTCTGGTTAGATCTTATTTTGGGGGAAATACAGTAATAAATGTGTCCGTCTGGCTGATAGGGCTTACTTTATAAGCACCCTGAAAAAAATCACACTAGGGCTTATTTTCCAGTTGGGTCTTATTTTTGGGGAAACACAGTATACAGGTTGATCAGAGTGATACCATTAAAAAACTGTCTTAAATTATTTGGCATGGCTACTCTAGGGTACCTTTTGTTTCCTCATCTTCGAGACTTAGAAAAATGAAAAGTGGAACATCCTACAATTCAGTATTAATGTTCCAGGGTGTTACTAGAAGGAGAACTTGAGGGAAATTTGACCAGTCAAGATTTGGTTGCATATTTTGTTTTGCTTTGCTATTTCAGTAATGCTGCCCCACTGTATTTAATTGAGTGCTGAGAATAATTGTACAGATTTAATATATAAGTTTCATCTTAAATTGTTCTTTTCTGCAGTGCCCAATATCAGTTTGGATGTTTTGAAACCTTCCTTTCCAGAAATACTACTGGAATCTCACATCGTTATGATCCGAGTAGGTAGATTGTTTAGGAGTTATTGTTTAACATTCTAATTTAAAAAAAAAACAAACAGTTTGGGCCAAAATAGTAGAAGTTGCAATTCAATAAATCTGTTTCTCTACTCAGCAGTTTTCAAGGCACTTTCAGTTATCTGGGAAGGCTAAAGGTTAATATATCTTAGATTGTAGCATATTGTAGATGCTTAAAGAAAGATAAATTATCTTATATAGTTAATAATATTTTAGCAAGTGGAAATATTTTTAAAAACTAATCTGAGTTTCTTGACATGTGAGAGAATTGCTGAGGAATGGAAGGAGTTGGAAACTTAGTGTTTTAGTCTTCAGACTTTTATAGCTCCTTAATCTGGGCCATAAAAACCAAATTATCTTTTTATCAGTACTTTTGCCAGCCTGATTTGAACTAGGAATCAAGTTGTTCTGAGTTATTCATAAATAGCATTTTCTAATTTCTAAATGTTAGTCAGAACTGTTACTAGTAACCAGTTCAGTATTAATCCATTTTCATGGTACACATTATTGGTGTGATACTAGTTACGGCAGTTATTTATACAGTATTCCAAAACCCATCCATATTAGAGGATTAGTATGGGTTTTGGATGATAGTCACATTTCTGTGCATTGGAGCTACATTTTTGCTTTTCTTATATTTTGGATATGTCAGTAAGGAGAAGATAGGATATTATCTGCCTAAGATAATTTTCTGTTTATTTTCCATTTCAGTTTGCATGAGCAGCAGGGAGTGAGGAGTGTATCAACCCAAGATTGCATTGGGTTCCTTACTACTTAAATACCATATAAAGGTTTAGTGTTATTCATGAACACTCTAACTCACTTTAGGGGAAATAATTCTTTCTGTAAAAGTAAAGATACTTTAGTGGTGTAAAAGCAAAGTTAACTAATTTCTATTTTGGGGATAATAGTTGAGAATAAAGGACAATAACGAAAAAAATTACCCATAGTTTTCACTATGGAGCATCTTTTTAAGCATTCCTGATTGAAATGTGAGATCAGAGTCTCAAGGTGGGCTATCTCCACCAGAAGGCAAAATAGGATATTTAGTAAGAAAGAGCAGTAAAAGATTGAATATGTGTTGTGTGTGCACCTATGTTTGTATAAACTTTCCAGAGGTGGGTAATGCACTATTATATGAAATCAGTTAGATGGGCAGCATATTGTTAAATATCAGAGCTATAATGACAGATAGGTAGGTAG